>CM039734.1:64032061-64101512 GCA_022539455.1 Dendrobium nobile
GAAAGTTTTATTTGGTCCGGTGAACGTACGTAGAGCTCGTTCGGCCGACACTAAGATCGCAGGCACAAACGAGAAACACCGGGCAATACAAATATAACGAGTTTCATTATGTGAAGACAAAATACGAAGTAATACTGAGAACTATACCGAGCAATCGAGTGAATACCAAAAAATACCGAGTTTTTTCTAGAAAAACTTAGTATTTTATGGTAATACTCGGTATTGCTCGGAATTGCTCGGTATTACTCGGTATTGGTCTTTCCAGAGTGGTATTCCTCGTTATTATCAAACAATACCTAGCAATACCGTCAAATAGAGCAAAAACCGAGTAACAATCCTCGAACCGAACGTGATCTACGTGCGTCAGAGGACGTTATAAAAGTTCCACTATTCGAAGCCTTATAGGTCACTTATAATAGAAATAATAAATCCTATTGATAACTATTTCACAAAGTAAATCCACTAAGTGAAGCAGTAAACACCTAAACTTCACCGACAACTTCTAATAGAAGTCGTAAACCAACTTTAGGGAAAATCTCTAGGTAAAATAGCCTAACCCTAAATCCCTCATAACCGGGCCACCTCTATTGGAGGCCGTAAGTCCCACTTTAATCGGGTGTTAGGAAAACTTTCTAAGACAAATAACAGATTCCTATATAACCCGTACTCCTCTAATAGAGTTCGTAAGATCCACTATACGGGCCACTTTTAAGTGAAGCCGTAAGACCGTTTTTATGGGCCACTTTTAAATGAAGCTGTAAGATATGCTAGATGGGCTACTTCTAAGTTAAGTAGTTAAGTCTTACCATATGGACTACTTTTAATGAAAACTATAGTCTGACCCAAATCCAAACATTCGGTTAACTCTTAACAGAGTTGCAAGTCTCAATCTAATACTAAACTACGGGCAACTTATAGCGGGGCCGCATGTCCCAACCCAAACCAAATAACTACTTCTATCCACTTCAGTTTACTCGGGATCTTAAGAGGAGGCAAACCATGATTGCTAATCAGATTCTCTGGACGCTACAATCAACGATTGTTAGTGTTGGTAAATTGAAACCTTACCCGTGCTCGTCTATAACTGGAACCATGTGATTTTGATCTGGGTTTTCCTCCATCCCACAACCAAAATATAAATTGTTGTATGTCTAAACTCAATTCATCCTTAATCAAGAGTTATCTTCTACGCATAGGAGGGATAGTTAACTAAGTGGGTTTGCGCTCATATGAAGTGGAACCTCATAATTAAATAAACCTTAAAACTGATCATCAGGAGAAATTTTGTTAATTTAAAATCTAATCTACCTCGGGAAAAAAAAAGGGACCTTAGGCTTGAGAGAACAGGGTTCATGCCGTAGCGCATCTTTTTCTGAACAAACAATGATAAGAAAATTCTATACTTTACATGTTTCCAACAATTTTTATGAGGAAGGGCCATAAAATTATTTTAATTTGCACTGTGAGATACATAAGAAGGCACAATACTCCAAAAAAAACTGCTTTAAATTATTCCTATCTCATCGTGTCTCTTACTTAGATACTTAAAGCTATAGGTTTCCTCAATTAGTTTACCATGAGAAAAAAATCCACCAACAAATGTAACTATAAAAGGTATCCATCCAATTAGCACTAGTCTTATCTAAATTGCTTTATCAAGACTTAGGCAACATATCTTGATGCTGTGAAATAGAATTCGCTAATGGTTTATTGGATACAATAATGTTGAGGCAAACTTAACATTCACCATATTAAGGGCCTTGGTACCATAACATGCCCTTCAAGTTCATGAAAATCATTAAGAGAATTATTTGATGTCTACTCCTTTCTCAATTTTTGTAAATGCAAGTTGCTGTTATGCTCGGGCATTTTGACATAAAATCAAAATAATTCTCCATATTTAAAATTTTCAATTTTATTCTCTTGCCCATATTAATGCCATCTAATGACATAAACTTAATTTGTCAATCAGAACTATAATTTTATACTTTTATGTAACACTAGAATGCTTTACTCTATTGTTTGACAGCTGCATAGTATATAATGGCCAAGTAGTAGGCTGCAATTCTCCAAGGCATTGATACCCTTCTCTTCTGTCTTTCACTTTTTTTTTTTCACTTTTCTATCTTTTTGTTTAATATTTTAATTTGTAAACACTATGACACCCAGTTGGAATGATTTATGTATCAGCTTATGGATGGAGGAAACTTTTTAGTTTTTATTAAGTCTTAGGTATTGTTGGGGAAGTAAACTACGCAGTGAATAGAAACAAAAAGGAGAGTTTTGCGGAAAGAAAGAACACCATGATTTAATGTGAAAAAATCCGAAATTAGAAAAAACCACGGAGCCACACCACACCAAGAAATTCATTATGAATATTTGTGAGAAATAGTACTTATCTCTCTTCTCTCTCACTCTCTCGTCTCTTTTCTCCGTTGCACTGTTCTCTTACAAAACAAACAAAGAGAATCTCACATAAACTATCAAGGGGCACAACTCTCACGAAAAATGAGAAAGAAAACTACCAGTTCGTCTCGCAGCACTGCGGCGCCAAATTTGGAGGGTTGCAGTGCTTAGCTCTCTGTCTTCAGTCTTCCTGACAATGCCACAGCGCTAGGGTTTAGACCACCGCAATGCTCGCTCTCTATCTGTTTTCAGCAAACTATACACAGCGTCGCAATGCTGTAAGGTTGTTTGAAAAAAAAAAATGTGGAAAGCCTTAGAACCATGCAGGGAGAGGACCCTTAAAACCTCATAGCGAGCTCAACCGATTTATTGGGTCCGAAGAAATAGTACAACATTATTTGATTGACACAATCAGATTCCACACAATACTACTTGGTCAAACATTTTTGTTTAAAAAACTGAGTTTTTATGTCGGTAGCTAGGAAAAGTCATTTTTTTAGCATTTTGGAACATCCATGAAAAAATTAATGTTAAGAGATGAATGCATTGCAACTATCATAATTTTGTGTTTAGATTATGTTATTTGCATGCTTGCTAAAAGCATTGGAGAAACAGTTATTCGTGTTTATTAGTTTTGCGGTAAACTTCTGTTTATCTTTTATTGAAGGTTAATTCCTTTTTGTCAGGAAGGTTAATAACACTTATACCGAGAATTGGATTTGGCAGTTAATCGAAGCATTCCGGTGTTGCCGCAGGTGGTATAGTAGATGGTCGTGGTTATGTTGCTACCATTGCCCTTGGAGCTCATGGTGTTTGTCTTGGAACTAGGTATTTGCTATGCTCATGTTAAATGCTTGGATACTAAAGTAACAATTCCTATTCATAAATGATTGTTTGTTTACAGTTTGTTGCCACATTGAAAGTTTTGCCCATCCTTTATACAAAAGAAAGCTTGTTGTGTATGAAAAAAACTGAGTACAACAAATGTTTTCGGACGTTCAAGGTGGCCCAATGCTCCACAGCGTGTATTGGAGACACCTTTTTCAATGATTGGAGGCATTACCAGCTAAGAGAATGAGGATAACCAGCCAGTTATAGGCCATTCAACAATCCATGGGAAGGTTTGTCCCCATGGCACAACTAAAATTTTCATGGTCTTGAATTATAAACGTTCATTGTAAATTCACACGCTGTTATATTTAAAATTTCCTAATTTTTCCCTGTCAGATTAACGGTTAGGATTCCTTGTACTCATGCTTTTACCCTAGTTTTACATCATTAGGTTTACTTCAATAGGCAGGAGATCCAATTGTTCAAAGCAAAAGTGATTTGCCAAATTATCTTAGCAATATAAAAGTATTTTTTTGTGAACTCTATTGATTCGCTTGAATTATGATCTATCCTTGTATTCTCATGTTGCATTCAAAGATGCTAATTATATATCGTATTGTCTTTTCCCATTAGATTAAAGGTGAGAATTCACGGTTTTCATGATTTTTGCCAATTTTTACTATGAATAGTTGTAAAGACAACTTAGTCAACATCCTATAAACCAAAGCATTTTTCCATTGTTTTATTGGGTTAAGAATCATTTAAATTTTATTATATATATAATATATATAATATATTATTTATTATATATATAATATTATATATATAAAACATTATATTAAAAAGGAGAAGAAAGTTACACGGAAAATAATGCTGGTAAGGGAAAGACTGCCACTTCCCAAAGACAAAAGGGGAAGGGCTACAACTAGTAAAGCATCCCAAACCAAGCCGCAAACAAATGACAAATAAACAGAAAGAAAACCTCTCAAGTGAGAAGGAGGAGACCTTCATTAGTTTGTATTGCGCAACAAAATCCAATATAAACAAATGAGAAGAGGTCACTCCTTAAACACTTAAGGGGACCAAGTCCTTGCCTGTGGAATCTGTAGAAGTTTCTTCCTCTTCCTCGGGGAGGTTGCTTACGAAATTAAAGACCCAAGTCGGAGGAGCTCTCTGTCTAAGCGAGACTTGGACTTCTTGGTGTGTTTGCGAAAGTTCATGATCCTATAAGAGTTTCTTCCAATTGCTGTAACTTCTCGGCTGAGAATTGGATAGGAGGCTTAACAGGTTGCCGAGTACCTTGGTCTTTAGGAGGTTGTGTGGTAACTTGATCTTTCTTACTTCTGGTTTTGCCTTTTCCTCTTCTAGTCACCACATTTCCAAGCACCAATAGAAAGCCCGTCCTCGGGTGTGGTACGGCCATACGGTGCAGCTCATTGGTGGTCCCAGGTAGAGGAGAGGAATTCCTGCTGACGGGTAAGAATCTACCATATTCATTATTGTTATATTCCTTATTATTATGATATTCCTTTTTATCATAAGTTTATTAGCATCTCTCTTCCCTGTAAATTGGCGCATATATTTTTGTAGAAGTAAGAAAATTCAATAGAGATGTTGTTCATTATAATTTAATAAGGAGTGATTCGTTACAATTTTTTCTCTCTTCTAATATTAGATGCGAGCCAACTTCACTTTGATCGTCAATTTTCTTTGGACCAGTCACGTTCATTGTTCAATGGTTACCATAACATTTCACTTGCAAATCTCTATGCCTTTGGCAAACCTCCATCCTTTGTTGCAATTTCTCTTCGATCCAGACATGTGTGACATCAATGCCATTTGCTGGAGTCGATCAAAGATCAATTCCCAATTATTCTTAGGCTAATTTCTATAGCTCCCTGCAATAGTTTTTGGAGTAGGCTGTTGAGATCACAAATGGATCCTAGTTGTCTTTGCGCTCTTTTCCGTTCTAGAACTCATGAGCTACAGGCTAGACTCCATGTACAATTCTCCGCCTTCCCATTATCCAAACTAGTGCTCTTAATTAGCTTTGCGCAGGCGTCAGTCACCATGCACTCTAGCACATCTAACCCAAATGTCCTCATCAACTTTCTTAAACATCTTCATACTCGATCGGTATCAACAAACCATCATTGCTTCTATGATTAGTATTTGTTAAGATTGCTTGATTGAACAACCACCTGATGTTCAATATGGTCAGGTTTAATATTATTTAGAATATACACTATTTTTGTTTCTATATTTCTTCATTATTGTGGATATCCTCCTTTATTATTCTCTTATATTGTCTAAATATTGGCTCATGTGTTTGCACTAGTAAGTGATGAGGTCATCGACAGACATTTTAGGCAGGTTTATCGGCGAAGGAATCGTAGATCGACGGCTACGATCGGGAGCTTATATTTTTGATGTTATCATGTTATTTTATTTCATGTATCTTTTATTTTCATGTACTAGTGATGTTTTCGCCCTTATGTAGCCGTAGTGTTTATTGTAGCCCAAGGGGCATATGAGTCTTTTTCTTTTCATGCTTTGAGACCTTTTTAATGGGGTCTCTTCTTGTTGTATGAGGTTAATGATTGATTAAAGAAAATTTTTTGAAATTCCTTTTGTCTTCTTGCTTGAGAGCTTGAGAGAAAAGAGAGAGGAGACCTAGGTGAGGCTCCGACCGCAATACCCAACAGCCCGCCCCGGCGAGCTCTTGGTTTTCCTGTAAGTTGCTGATTGTTCTCTTCCTACCAATCCCTTCCTTCACCCGTCCACCCCCCTGCAGCCAAAATCCCGAAATCTCCTCTCCCAGCTCCGCCTGGACCCCTCACCCGCGCCCCTTCCACCCGCTGTGCCAGGGAATCGCTCCAGCCATCCAGCCGAACCACCT
Source organism: Dendrobium nobile (assembly GCA_022539455.1). Taxonomy (NCBI): domain Eukaryota; kingdom Viridiplantae; phylum Streptophyta; class Magnoliopsida; order Asparagales; family Orchidaceae; genus Dendrobium; species Dendrobium nobile. The sequence goes on from CM039734.1 coordinate 64,038,198, forward strand.
AGCAACCCGCCACTTTCCCTGGGAAGAATCTGCCGCCCAATTCCTCTGGAATTTCAAAATTCCTGCAGTCAAGCCTCTCATTATTTCTTTCCAAATGTAAATCCCTACATTAGGATATATCTAAATTGAATTTCACTCCAATTTGAATTCTAATTTCAACCTCCCTATTAATTAAATTCCTGAACGTTACACTTGGATTTAATTAATTAATGGGGCCCACTACTTAATAAAATTTTCCCCCTTTTCCTCCTTGCTTGGCCGGCCCCAACACATAGCCTTTTCTCTCTCTACTTGCCACATAAGCACCCATTAATTCCCCCTTTATTTCTCCCTAATACCCGCCCCCCCTCTAATTCAAATTTTGGGAGGTTTTCATTGCCATTAATCTCTCCCTCCAAACTAAGAGAAATCTGAAATAAAATTTCAGAATTTTCTCTCTTGTTCTTCTCTAGCTCTTGGCCGACCCCTCCCTTGCTTCCTTCCCGCCTCGCCTCAATGTTGAATGGCGGATCCAGAGCTTGAGTGGGGGTTAGTTTTCCACGCCGACGGGAGCATCGATATCCTACGCTCGCCTTGCTTCGACGTAGGATTTGAAGACGAAACCACAGTCGAAGAATACTTAGAGCGAGTCGTCCCAATCCTCGCAAGTATCTTTGACCGACAATTGCGTGGCTACACTTGGACGATCATTGGACGTCATCCGCCACCACCTTCTCCGGTGAATACTTTTCCGGCAACAAAGTCTTCCATCGCCTTCATCATAGTGGTGCTCTTCATCCTCGCATGGTTCCTTATTCTCCGCTAAAGCCCAAGAGTGAACGAGAGAGAGAGAGGGGTTACTCAAGGTGAATTTCTTTATTATTAATTGAGGGATTTTTGTTATGAGCATTTAGTTGTTTCTTTTATCTTTGCATGATAAGATTGGTTTGGTAAACTCAAAAGCACATCTTCGCCTAAGCAAGTTAACTACTTTGAACGATTTAATCATTTACTTTTGTTGGTAGTTAAATTTGTGATGACAATGTTTTGAATAATCTTCATTTTAAATTCTAATTGCAATTCCTACTTTGATTCACATCATCTTGGTATCAGTGCATGGTAGGCATGCATAACATGTTAGAAAAACATCATAGGGTTTAACCGTTCATTATAGCTTTAATTTTGCATGCATATCATTGCGTAGTTTCGAAATTTCCACTGTTTTAGCCACTGTTTTTGCATTTCCTGCACTGTTCATGAGCATTTAAGTCGTCATAGTGTGTGTCTAGCTGCTGCCTTTGAGTCCGTAGTGTTTCTACCTACTTGGGACTTTTGGATTTGTGTTTAGAACTGCTGTCCCATCATTTCCAGCAACTGTGAACATCATTTAGGAGAGTCCATTGGTGCTGTTTTTGTGCTGTCCACACCCAGGAATCTGGCCGAAACCCTTAGGCAGTTCTCCCCTCCTGTGGGCTTGCTGCTGTTGGCTTTCCAGCTGCTGGAACCACTTTTCCAGCAAGTTTTTCTGTGACTTTAACTGCTGCCCTTGACTTAGGAAGCCTTCTTAGTGATCCCTAACACCTATCAATGGATCCTACCCATATGCAAACAACTTTAGACATGATTATGGGACAATTAGGAACACTTACGCAACAAATGAAGGATACCCAAACGAGTGTAGCTGAACTTAGACGACATACGGGAGAAAGACTAGATAACATTGAAAGAATAGGTCACCCCGCTCTCTACACTCCCTCCCGTCCACAATCTCCTTACGGCGATGATAATCGAACGGACTACGGACACCATCGAGAGTTTTACCGGCCTAACCCCCGACCCAACCATGATCAGGTAGGAAGAGAAGCCCCTTGGAGAGACAACGATGCCCAGCTCCTTAAGAGCATTAAGATAGATGCCCCGACTTTTGACGGGACGTTAGAACCCCAAGTTTTCCTCGATTGGATTAAAGGGATGGACAGTTACTTTAAGTGGTATAACATTTCGGAAGAGAAGAAAGTTAGGTTCGCCGAGATGAAATTGACGGGTAGAGCCAACCAATACTGGACTAACGTGGAGCACATGAGAGAGACCCGAGGAGAATACCCCATAGCTGACTGGGGAGCGATGAAGCAAGAACTGAAAAGGAAATACCTTCCTCCCTCGTACTACCCAAGACTCCTAGATCGTTGGAATAGGCTAACCCAAGGGAGTAAACCCGTTAAGGAATACATCTCCATGTTTGATGATTTTTTAATCCGTTGTAACGGGGAGGAGACCACCACTCCCACACAACTTCTGTCCATGTTTAGAGCCGGACTGAGAGAAGACCTTAGGAATGAGCTCTTTGCTCGAGGAATAACCACGTACGAAGCTGCCTGTAGTCTTGTACTAGACTTGGAAGAGTCTAGAAGCCACACCACCAGGACCCAAGACTCTAGGCCAAACCCTTTTAAGTCCTCCTCTAGCCAACCTTACAACAAACCCACTGGACCCTCAGGTAGTCGGCCTACTCCTAGTCAAGCCCAACCTCGATCCGACTATAAGGGGAAAACACCCGACCGAGAGACTCCCAAGACCACTGCCGGCACTAAGTGCTTTAGATGCCACGGGTACAGACACATTGCTTCTCAGTGCTCCAGCCCGTTTAAGGTCACCATAATTGAGGAAGTGACGGAGGAAGAAGGTGAACCTGAAACTGACTTAGTCCACCATATGGACGACGATGAAGAATTTTTCGACGAAGAAGATACTGCCGTTGTTCACTGCCTCCAAAAGATGAACCGATTGGATCTGCAAGTTGTTAGGTGTGCCTTTTCCCAACCTAAACCTAGCTACGACTGGCGAAGAACCTCAATCTTCTACACTTTCACTAAGATTGGAGACAAGAATTGCAAAGTCATAATAGACAGTGGAAGTTGCATTAATGCCGTATCTTCTGCCATGATTTCGAAACTGCAATTGAGAACCACTCCGCACCCAAACCCCTATAAAGTTGCGTGGATAAACTCGACCACCTTGGAGGTAAAAGATAGGAGTCTTGTTCCTATTGAATTCGTTGGATACAAAGAGAAAATCTGGTGCGATGTTTTGACAATGGATGTGGGTCAAATCATCCTTGGCCGCCCTTGGTTGTTCGACAATGATGTGCTCATTTATGGACGATCAAACACCTGTGTGTTTGAACACGAGGGCAAGAAGATTAAACTGTTACCCACTCAACCTAAGTCTACTAAGGAAGGAGTTAAACCCAACTCTCTGAAACCCAACACGGACTTGAACTTGATAACTGCTAAAGACTTAGGTATGGAACTGGAGTCAGGAGCCCCTCTTTACGCACTAGTAGCCCGGGAGATAAGTGTAGATCAAGACGAACCAATCCCTGAAAAGGTAAAACCACTGCTGGAGACTTTTTCTGATGTCTTTCCTGAAGATTTGCCCAACCAACTGCCACCTTTAAGGGACATTCAGCATGCCATAGACCTAGTGCCCGGAGCTTCTTTACCAAACCTACCCCATTATCGAATGAACCCTACCGAACACGAGGAGCTCAAGAGACAAGTGGATGAATTGTTACAGCGAGGGTTCATTAAGGAGAGCCTTAGTCCGTGTGCGGTTACTGCCCTTTTTACCCCCAAGAAGGATGGGACGTGGAGAATGTGCGTTGATAGCCGTGCTATCAACAAAATCACCGTCAAGTACCGTTTTCCAATCCCTCGATTAGATGATATGTTGGACATGATGACCGGAGCCACACTCTTTTCTAAGATCGACCTTAAGAGTGGCTACCACCAAATTAGGATCCGTCCCGGGGATGAATGGAAAACTGCGTTCAAAACTAAAGATGGATTGTACGAGTGGACTGTGATGCCCTTTGGCTTAAGCAATGCTCCAAGCACATTCATGAGAGTGATGACCCAAATCCTCAAGCCTTTCCTAGGGAAATTTGTAGTTGTATACTTTGACGACATTTTAATCTACAGTACCTCGGAAAGTCAACATCTGAATCATTTAAGACAAGTCTGTGAAACCTTAAGGAGGGAACAAATGTTTGCCAACTCCAAGAAGTGCACGTTTTTAACCGATCATGTAATTTTTCTGGGCTTCATTATATCCTCCCAAGGAATATCCGCGGACTCTGAAAACGTGCGAGCAATCAATGAGTGGCCCGAACCCAAAAATATTCGAGACGTTAGAAGTTTTCACGGACTGGCCACATTTTACCGGAGGTTTATTAGAAACTTTAGCACCATAGTAGCTACAATAACTGACTGCCTCAAGAAAGGAGAGTTTTTTTGGACCCCAGCTGCAACCAGGGCTTTTGAGGAAATTAAGAAGCGAATGATGGAAGCCCCTGTGATGAGATTACCTGATTTTACCAAAGTTTTTGAGGTGACTTGTGATGCGTCTGGAATTGGTATAGGCGGAGTCCTTTCCCAAGAGGGACATCCAGTAGCTTACTTTAGCGAGAAATTGAATGACACTAGACAACGGTACTCCACCTATGACAAGGAATTTTACGCCATCATTCAATCCCTTAGGTATTGGCGACACTACCTACTACCTCAAGAATTCGTTATCTTTTCGGACCATGAAGCCTTGCGATACATTAACTCTCAAAAGAAACTCAATGCTAGACATGGCCGTTGGGTGGAATTCCTGCAAGAGTACACGTACACCATTAGACACAAAGCAGGATCTGAAAATAAGGCTGCTGATGCCTTAAGCCGTCGAGTAATGATTACTAGAGAAATGAGTACTGAAGTGATAGGTTTCGATCGACTCAAAGAAGACTACCCTGAATGCCCCGATTTTAGAGAAACCTATTCTGCACTTACCACTGGAAATGAGCGAGCCGTTGGAGATTTCATGTTGGAAGATGGGTATTTATTTAAATCACAAAAACTCTGCATTCCCAACACGTCACTGCGAGAATTCCTTGTTTGGGAACTACATGCAGGAGGGCTAGCAGGTCACTTCGGACAAGCCAAGACCATAGCTGCTCTAGAAAACCGATTCTTTTGGCCTAGCTTAAAGCGTGATGTTAGTCGACTTCTTAGGAGATGCCACACCTGCCAGCTCGCTAAGCAACGTAAACAGAACACAGGACTCTACACACCCTTACCCGTACCCAATTGTCCATGGCAGGACGTGAGCATGGATTTTGTTCTGGGATTACCAAAGACTGTAAGAAAGCATGACTCGATTTGTGTAGTTGTCGACCGTTTTTCTAAGATGGCCCATTTCCTCCCTTGCACTAAGACTTTCGATGCCTCCCGCATTGCTAAACTCTATTTTGACGAGATTGTTAGACTCCATGGTTTACCCAAGACCATCGTTTTCGATAGGGATGTCAAGTTTACTAGTTACTTTTGGAAAACCTTGTGGCACAAAATGGGCACAAAACTCCAGTTCTCCACAGCCTTCCACCCCCAAACCGATGGACAAACAGAAGTGGTTAATAGAAGTTTAGGAAATCTTCTAAGGACTTTAGTAGGGAAAAATATACGAGATTGGGATTCCAAGCTTCCTATTGCTGAATTTTCTTACAACAACTCCATCAATAGAACCACTGGTCTGAGCCCTGCTGAAATCGTGTATGGATACCTACCTCGACAACCCGTAGACCTGCTTCCCATGAGTCCTAGAGTTAGAGTGTCTGAGTCAGCATCTGCATTTGCATCCCACATACAGGAATTGCATAAAGAAATCAAAATGAAAATTGAACAAAGCAACGCCAAATACAAATTAATTGCTGATCAAAAGAAAAGGTTTAAAGAATTCGAGGTCGGAGACTTTGTGATGGTGCGAATCCGTTCGGAGTGTTTTCCTCCCGGATCCGCGAAGAAATTGCATGCGAGAAGCGCCGGACCGTTCAAAATCATTTCTAAGATAAATAGCAACGCTTACGTGCTGGACCTCCCTGAAGGTTTTAACATCAATCCTACTTTTAATATAGAAGATTTAGTAGCCTTCGAGGGACTAGAGTTTAACCCCCACAATCCACTTACAAATGAGCCCTGTGTGAACCCACCTAGTGAGATCCCCAGCCCAGCTCTACTTCCCAAATTGCCCCCTTTACCTACTGCGGAGAAAATAGAAACCATACTGGATGATGAGATCATTTCCACGAAAGAAGGAGGACGACGGAGGTACCTAGTACACTGGAAAGGGACACCACCGACGGAGGACACTTGGATGGATCGAGAGGAGTTACAGATCCTAGACCCAGACCTTTTGGAGTTGTACGAGAGTTCCAGAACTGCTCACTCGACGGGGTTGAGTTTTCTCCCACCCGGGGAGAATGATGAGGTCATCGACAGACATTTTAGGCAGGTTTATCGGCGAAGGAATCGTAGATCGACGGCTACGATCGGGAGCTTATATTTTTGATGTTATCATGTTATTTTATTTCATGTATCTTTTATTTTCATGTACTAGTGACGTTTTTGCCCTTATGTAGGCGTAGTGTTTATTGTAGCCCAAGGGGCATATGAGTCTTTTTCTTTTCATGCTTTGAGACCTTTATAAAGGGGTCTCTTCTTGTTGTATGAGGTTAATGATTGATTAAAGAAAATTTTCTGAAATTCCTTTTGTCTTCTTGCTTGAGAGCTTGAGAGAAAAGAGAGAGGAGACCTAGGTGAGGCTCCGACCGCAATACCCAACAGCCCGCCCCGGCGAGCTCTTGGTTTTCCCTGTAAGTTGCTGATTGTTCTCTTCCCTACCAATCCCTTCCTTCACCCGTCCACCCCCCTGTAGCCAAAATCCCGAAATCTCCTCTCCCAGCTCCGCCTGGACCCCCTCACCCGCGCCCCTTCCACCCGCTGTGCCAGGGAATCGCTCCAGCCATCCAGCCGAACCACCTAGCCAACCCGCCACTTTCCCTGGGAAGAATCTGCCGCCCAATTCCTCTGGAATTTCAAAATTCCTGCAGTCAAGCCTCTCATTATTTCTTTCCAAATGTAAATCCCTTCATTAGGAATATATCTAATTGAATTTCACTCCAATTTGAATTCTAATTTCAACCTCCCTAATTAATTAAATTCCTGAACGTTACACTTGGATTTAATTAATTAATGGGGCCCACTACTTAATAAAATTTCCCCCCTTTTCCTCCTCTGCTTGGCCGGCCCCAACACATAGCCTTTTCTCTCTCTACTTGCCACATAAGCACCCATTAATTCCCCCTTTATTTCTCCCTAATACCCGCCCCCCTCTTAATTCAAATTTTGGGAGGTTTTCATTGCCATTAATCTCTCCCTCCAAACTAAGAGAAATCTGAAATAAAATTTCAGAATTTTCTCTTGTTCTTCTCTAGCTCTTGGCCGACCCCTCCCTTGCTTCCTTCCCGCCTCGCCTCAATGTTGAATGGCGGATCCAGAGCTTGAGTGGGGGTTAGTTTTCCACGCCGACGGGAGCATCGATATCCTACGCTCGCCTTGCTTCGACGTAGGATTTGAAGACGAAACCACAGTCGAAGAATACTTAGAGCGAGTCGTCCCAATCCTCGCAAGTATCTTTGACCGACAATTGCGTGGCTACACTTGGACGATCATTGGACGTCATCCGCCACCACCTTCTCCGGTGAATACTTTTCCGGCAACAAAGTCTTCCATCGCCTTCATCATAGTGGTGCTCTTCATCCTCGCATGGTTCCTTATTCTCCGCTAAAGCCCAAGAGTGAACGAGAGAGAGAGAGGGGTTACTCAAGGTGAATTTCTTTTTTATTAATTGAGGGATTTTTGTTATGAGCATTTAGTTGTTTCTTTTATCTTTGCATGATAAGATTGGTTTGGTAAACTCAAAAGCACATCTTCGCCTAAGCAAGTTAACTACTTTGAACGATTTAATCCTTTACTTTTGTTGGTAGTTAAATTTGTGATGACAATGTTTTGAATAATCTTCATTTTAAATTCTAATTGCAATTCCTACTTTGATTCACATCAGTAAGACAATAAAATAAAGATATATTCCCTTACAATTATTTCCCTTAACATTTTATTAGAGCCAAATTCATTGTGGTCTTTACTTTCTTTCAAAGTATCCGCATTCATCACCTCAAGGCCATTATCCCTTTCATTTGCCGATCTCTATACTTTCGCAAAATATCATTTCTATTATCGTTGCTTTTTTGATACACACATGTTGTCATCACTAGTAGGTTGCTAGAGCACCGATCAAAGAACAATTCACAATGCGTTCTTAGGCTAACTTATATAGCTCATTGGAGTTGTTGCTAATATCAGCAGTTGACCCTAGTTATCTTTGTATTTATTTCTTGATTTAAACTAATAAGCTTCTACATTGGACTCCATGCCTAAAGCCTCGACCTTCCCAATGTCTAAATTCAATGCACGTGTGTCACTTTTGTGAGGGCCATTATCATTCACTCTAGAACTTCTAACCCATGCCTATGATCTTGCTGGTGACTTCCTTTATATCCTAAACAAGCCTCAACAACTGACACTACTTCAATACCTCATTGTTGTCGATATTGCTCGGCTATGCTCCCACCACTTGATGCCCAACATGATCAAGTTCAAGCTATGATAGGTCATGTTCTTTGATTCACACATGTAAATGAAGATCTTAAACTTGAAAGAATCACTATCAATAAGTGCAAGCACTAGATCTTAGAGACACTGATGTGTACACCATTGTTATTCCCATTGCAGTATGATGATTTCACTACATCAGCTCCAGCTCTTCTATCATTGCACATCTGCTGCTCGTACTTGTTTTCACAAAGATATGCCAGACCTCTACCTCCTTTCCTTTGCACTTCAGCTTATGCATCCCTTATGCACAATTGTTATATTGCAATGGCCTATCACTCTTGATCTTTTATGTTTGTTGTTCCTCTTGAAAATCATTGCTTTCTATCAATACTCTTCATCGAAGCTCTCTATTGATATCCCTTTTAATGCTTTCAGTTGATTTCTCTATTTAATAAAATTATTTGTTCGTCTTTGATGCATTATCTCATTGTTGACTTTATGCATTTAATTCATTCTAGGTAGGGGTCTGACAATATAGGTAGATTACACATTGAATGGCTATTTGATGTTTATAATGATAATGAAAAAATACATTTCTATTGGTAGAATTAAAAAAAAAAGATTAATAGAATTTTCAATATCTCATTGCACATCTACTGCTCGTACTTGTTTTCACAAAGATATACTGGACCTCTACCTCCTTGCCTTTGCACTTCAGCTTATGCATACCTTATTCAAGCATAATTGTTATATTGCAGTGATATCACTGTTGTTCTCTACTTCTCTCTTGATCTTTTATGTTTTTTGCTCCTGGCAATCATTGATTTCCGTCAATACTCTTCATCGAAGCTCTCTATTGATATCCCTTTTAATGCTCTCAATTGATTCCTCTATTTAATAATATTATTTGTTTCATCTTTGATGCATATCTCATTGTTGACTCTTTTCATTTAATTCACTCTAGGTATGGGTCTGACAATGTCAGAGGTAGATTACACATTGGATGGCTATTTGATGTTTGAAATGATAATGAAAAAATACATTTCTATTGGTAGAATTCAAAAAAAAAAAAAAGATTAAAATTTTTTTCAAAATCTTTAAACAAATGAGAATAGAAGATTAAGTTAAACAAAAGTTGCCAAACTTTACGACAGACATTGACAGTTCTGGCTGCTCATAACAAATTTGGGCAAATAATTGGAAGTACTCCCTGTTTCTTGGATAAAAATTTATCTTACGGTCATGTTATATGATTTGCATGATCATTTTATATTAATTATGTTATTCAAATTTTAATCTAATCTTATTGTACAGTGCTTATCGTACTTGTTAAAACTAGAATTCGAGAGAAAAAGCTTGAATTTTATTAAGCCATCAACTCCCTATTTATAGATCTATACAAGGTGTATCAATAAGGAAACAAATAATAACATGAATACAATTATTCCTAAATTAGTGGGAGGAATTAATGCAATCCATGTAGTCTTCCCACGGATTACTGTTCACAGCCGTGGATATCTTTGGGATCGTAGGGTTGAGATTTAACACTCCCCCTCAAGCTGGGAAATATGGATCCGTCATTCCCAGCTTGTCAATCATTTGGAAGAAGATAGAGCTATCCAATCCTTTAGTAAGGAAATCTGCAAGTTGATCCTTTGATGATACATGGTTAACACTTACTAGACCACTGTCTAGTTTTTCTTTAATAAAATGTCTGTCCACTTCTATGTGCTTGGTCCTGTCATGCTGGACTGGATTGTGGGCTATGCTGATTGCTGATTTGTTGTCACAGTGTAGTTTCATGGGCTCATCCCACTTAACTTTTAGATCTTCTAGAATTATTTTGATCCATAGTAGCTCACATATTCCCAAGGCCATAGCTCGATATTCTGCTTCTGCACTGGATCTTGCCACCACATTCTGTTTCTTGCTTCTCCATGTAATAAGGTTTCCTCCAAGAAATGTGCAATACCCAGAAGTAGATCTTCTATCAACAGGTGATCCTGCGTAGTCAGCATCCGTGTATACTTCTAGGGTCATTCCACGATCTCTCTTAAAGAGAATTCCTTTTCCTGGTCTCCCTTTAAGGTAGTGCAATATCCTGTCTACTGCTTGCATGTGAATCTGCTTTGGATTCTGCATAAACTGACTGACCATGCTTACAGCAAATGCTATGTCTGGTCTAGTGTGGGAGAGGTAGATCAATTTCCCTACAAGTCTCTGGTAGGCCCCTTTATCTATATCTGGATCTTCTTTAGCTTCTCCCAGTTTAAGATTAGGTTCTACTGGTGTTGGTGCTGGTTTACAGGCAAGTTTACCTGTTTCTTTTAGAAGATCTTTGATGTATTTCTGTTGTGAAATGAAGATTCCTTTGCTGGAGTGAGCTACTTCAATTCCGAGAAAATATTTTAATCTACCAAGTTCTTTGATGTCAAATTCCTTAGCCAGATTTTTCCTTAAACTGGCTTTCTCCTCTTCATTACTTCCAGTTAAAATAATATCATCAACATACACTAATAATATTGTGACTCCCCCTGAGTCTGAGTGTTTGAAAAATAGTGTATGATCCCCTTGACTCTGTTGATATCCATTCAATAGCATGAACTTAGAGAATTTTCCGAACCATGCCCTTGGTGATTGTTTGAGCCCATATAGAGCTTTTTTCAGTTTGCACACCTTGTTACCTTCAGATTTTTCTTTAAAGCCTGGTGGTATTTCCATAAATATCTCTTCTTCTAAGTCTCCATGTAGGAATGCATTTTTCACATCCAGTTGTTCCAGGTGCCAATTGTACTTGGCTGCTAGTGAGAGTAATATTCGGACAGTATTCATCTTGGCCACAGGTGCAAACGTTTCTTGGTAGTCAATGCCATACGTTTGAGTAAACCCTTTTGCCACTAGTCTTGCCTTATATCTCTCCAGTGTGCCATCAGCTTTGTATTTTACTGAGAACACCCATTTGCAGCCAACCGATTTTTTCCCTATCGGTAGATTGACGATCTCCCATGTTTCGTTCTTCTCCAGAGCCTGCATTTCATCTTTCATGGCATTTTTCCAATTTTTATCAGATAAGGCTTCAAAAACATCTTTAGGAATACGGATATCTTCTAATGAAACAAGGAAATTTTGGTGTGACGATGAAAAATTGTTGAAAGATATAGAGTTGTTTATAGGGTATAAGGGAGATGGTGAACTTACCTCATTTCCAGGAGATGGTTCAGATTCTTGGATCTGCTTTGGAGTACAGCTTGGGCTTGTACGTCTGGAGTAAACCTTTCCAAATCTAATAACGTTGTCATTTGTTTCCCTTTCTTGGGTTTCAGGTGAATTGTTTTGAGATGGTGGAGGAATGTCAAGAGGTGCTAGTTCAATTTCCTCATCTTCCTCAAGTTCAGTCTCCCCCTGAAGATGAGTTTTTGAGAAGTAGGAATTTTTCTCATCAAAGGTAACATCAATAGAAACAAAGATTTTTCTTGTGGGAGGATGATAACACTTATAACCTTTTTGGGTAGCTGAATAACCAACAAAGATGCATTTGAGTGCTCTTGGATCTAATTTTCCTCGCTCATGGCTGTGGATATGAACATAGGCAGTGCATCCAAAGATTTTGGGTGCTATATTATGATGGGTTCGAAACTCTGGGTAAAAAGAGGACAATGTCTCCATTGGAGATTTGAGGCCTAAAGCAGTTGAAGGTAATCGGTTTATGAGATAGGCTGCAGTTAAAAGGGCTTCCCCCCAATAGGATTTGGGTGTATTGTAATGAAATAGGAAGGCTCGAGTGGTGGCTAGAAGGTGACCATTTTTCCTCTCTGCAACCCCATTTTGTTGTGGGGTGTGAACACATGAGGACTCATGGATGATCCCTTCATTCTGGAAGTATGAGGAAAGGGTCTGGTTGAAATAATCTTTGGCATTATCGGAGCGGACTCTCCGTATTTTTACCCCAAATTGATTTTGGATCATGGAATGAAAGATGGGAAGAATGGTGCTAACATCCGATTTATTTTTAAGGAGATAGATCCAAGAGACTCTAGTGCAATCATCAATGAAGGACACAAACCAGCGTGCCCCAGAGATATTGGGTATTTTTGAGGGTCCCCATATATCACTATGAATAAGGTAGAAAGGAGTGTCACATCTCTCACTTTTGTTTGGGAATGAGGTTCTTTTATGTTTAGCCAACTCACAAGTTTCACAATGAAAATTTTTATTTTCTATTTTCTGAAACAGTTGTGGATACATATGTCTTAGGATATCAAAAGACGGATGTCCTAGTCTATAATGATGAAGCCAAATAGTGGAATTCCTATCTACTAGGGATAACATGGAGCAATTATTATTAAATTGGTTTGGTTCTTCCAGGTAGTACAATCCAGCTTTCTCCTTAGCAAGTCCAATCTTCTTCCCCGATCTCTGGTCCTGAAATAAGCAATAAGTAGGGTTAAATAAGGCTTGACAATTATGATCATTGGTAAGTTTTTGTATTGATATTAGATTTGTGGATAATTGTGGTACATGGAGGACGTTTTTCAGAGTGAGTAAGGGAGATAATATGATGTCTCCTTGACCAGCTACCGTGATAAGAGAACCATCAGCAGTGATGATTTTCTTATTGTTTGGGCAAGGAGTATAGTTTATGAGGTGGGTAGATGAGTGGGTCATGTGATCTGTGGCTCCAGAATCAATTATCCATAATTCCTTTAGATGATTTTTAGAAGCACTTAAACTGAAAGAAATTGGAGTCTTACCTGAGAGTGCAAGTGAAGAAGAAGCATTTGGTTTTTCAAGAGATACCAGGAGTTGTTTTAATTTGTCAATATCTTCTTTGTTGAATTCTCCAGGACTGGACCGTGCTTCTGGCTTGCTTGTAGTGTTGTTGGCATGTGATGTGCTCCTTGGTTCACCCTTTTGATTCCACTCCTTGCTGGGGGGTTTACCATGTATTTTCCAGCACGTTTCCTTTGTGTGTCTTGACTTTTTGCAGTAGCTGCACCAAAGTGAGTCCTTGTCTTTGAACTTTGAAGGATCTTTACCCTTCTCCTTCCATGATGATTCTTTGTTCATCACCATTGCTGAGCTTTCAACTGTCTTTGGTTCTAACATTACTCCTCGTCGACTTTCTTCTGCGCGAATGAGAGAAATGGTTTCGTTGAGTGATGGCGTCTCTTCCTTGCCGAGGATCTGAACTCTAACTTGGTCAAATTCTGCATTAAGTCCTGCAAGAAAATCATAAACTCTATCTTTTTCAATGAAGTTCTTTAGGATCGCAGCATCCTCCGGACATCTGGTTTCAATGCACCTATAGTGATCAAGTTCTTGCCACAGATTTTGTAGAATGGTGGCATATTCCGTCACGGTCTTACTCCCCTGCTTTGTGCTTCCAACTTTGACCTTAACTTCAAAGATTTGGGCCGCGTCACGAGCTTTGGAGTAAGTTTGTCTGGCCGCATCCCATATGTCCTTTGCCGTTGAAAGGAACATAAATGTGTCACTAATTTCTGGAGTCATGGAATTCCACATCCATGACATAATCATGGAGTCTGCTTCATCCCATGCCCCAAATTTGGGATCTCCTTCTTTCGGTCCTCCTCCAATGAGATGATGTATTTTACCTTTCCCCTTCAAGTAGGTCTTCACAAACTGAGACCACTTCAGGTAGTTCTTCCCATTTAGACGATAGGAAGGTTGTATGTTTTGAAGATCACCTCGAACTTGGTGCACTATCGATTCCTCCGTCTGGTCAATACTTTCGGAGGAATTGATTTCTGACATTATGATAGTGATTAAGACTATCAAAAACACTCTTGGATAGCAATGAAGGCTTCCAAAAAAAAAAAAAAAAAAAAAATTCCCCCGATTTTAGTTGTCGGCAATAAAGGCCGATGATAGATTTTTTTTTTTCTTCTTCTCAAAACCTTGTCGGTTTTACTAAAAAACCGACTGTCCAATTCTTTAAAAGAATCGGACCGGGGAGCTTAGGGTATGCGCGAAGAGAGGGCGGACCAGGCGCCTTCGACGATCTTCCCTTCCAGTCGGGTCGGCTGCTCGACTCTCTCTCCTTCGACGATCGGGCTCCTCCACCGAGCCGGATCAGAGATCGGAACGGGTTCCTCCACCGAACGTGGGAAGATGCTCGTGCGGTTCTGTCGACCGAGAGTAGTCGATCGGGACGGACTTCCGATCGGGACGGACTTCCGATCGGCTTCGGAAGTATCTTCCGCACGGAACGCTTCAAATGGGTATGACTGCTCCTTCGTTTCCTTCGTGGCTGTTTGTCTAGGCTCCTTCGATCGAAGTCGAGGTGTCCGCCTGCAGTAGTAACTGTCGGGATCGACGGAGGATCGACACTTTTGCGTCGCGCTCCTGTAGCTTCAGAAGGTTGGATCGTTCGACAATGAAGGCCTCCCCATCGGCTCTGATACCATGTTAAAACTAGAATTCGAGAGAAAAAGCTTGAATTTTATTAAGCCATCAACTCCCTATTTATAGATCTATACAAGGTGTATCAATAAGGAAACAAATAATAACATGAATACAATTATTCCTAAATTAGTGGGAGGAATTAATGCAATCCATGTAGTCTTCCCACGGATTACTGTTCACAGCCGTGGATATCTTTGGGATCGTAGGGTTGAGATTTAACAGTACTGTATAATAGGTTTCCTAATTTAATTTATTAAATCACATATTTTGAATGATTTGATAGTTTGATCATATTTTTGAACTAATTGTGCTATATGATCATGATTGTAATGAACAATCAACCCCTAGGTTTGAATTTGAATTTTTAATTAACATTAATTAATGATTTGGTTGATTGGAAGACTAATGATTATTCTATTATATTACTATAAATGTATCTAGTTACTTTGATGAGATTTCAAATTTTGCAAACTTTAAGCGGGAATTTATTCCTTCTCCAAATTATATTTTCCTACAAAACTTAATTTTCAATTTTAAGTATGTGGCTTTTTGAGAGCTTTGTTTTGCTGTTCTTTAAAGAGAGATCTTGGATTTAAAAAAAGTTTAAAAAGAGCTTGGTTACATAGCACAGCTTGTGTTCAATATATCCAATTTGATGTCTTGAATTGAATTCTGATTAAATAGCGGGTTATGCTAGTAGTTGGGTACTTTTTGTTTTGAGTCTAATTATTGTGGATTTTTTTCATTATTCATGAAGAATAGAGGCCTTTTTTCCTTACGGTAGCAAATGAAAGAATAGTGTAAAAACCTGAGAGGATTTGGGAAGTGAGAGTAGGCATATTGATGGCGAAACCATAATACATTGATTTATATTCTTTTTCACTTAACCATAACACTTGCCTTAGTTTTTTACTTATTACAACCTCTTGTTGATGTTAATTGCATTGACTCTCAGATATTTATTGTTTGTGGTGATTTACTCAAGATAATTATTTTAAAAGGATATATTCTATTCTATTTGTGAAATTCCTAATATTACATATGATTAGAAAAAAATTAAGATATCAAATTTATTTGGTGTATGTGATAATCTCATTAGAAGAAAATAAATATATATATTTTTTGCTCTCTAACTTTGTACCTAATAATAATTTTATTTGAAAGAAGTTGTCAATTATTTTAATTTTTTTTAAACATTCAATTCATGTGTCATATTTTAAAACTATGGAAGAGAGTTTTGGAGCATAGGTTGCGGCATGACACTAATGTTTCTCAAAATCAATTTGGATTCATGCAAGATAGGTCTACTATGGAAGCTATACATTTATTGAGAGGTTTGATGGAGAAGTATAGAGAGAATAAAGAGGATCTACATATGATTTTTATTGATTTAGAGAAAGCATATGATAAGAAAATAGCCGACCCCACGTAGTGGGATAAAGGTTTGATGTTGTTGTTATTGAAAGAAAGCATATGATAAAGTTCCAAGAGAAGTGCTATGGAGAGTTCTATATAAGAAAGAGGTTAATAATGCTTATATTCAAGTCATTAACGATATGTATGCAAGAGTTGTTACTTGTGTTAAAAAACAGGGTGGTTTGGCCAAGTATTTACCAATTTCAGCTGGATTACATCAAGGATCAGCCGTAAGCCCATATCTTTTTTGCTTTAGCCATGGATGTTCTCACTAGACATTTGCAAGAGGTTGTACCCTAGTGTATGCTCTTTGTTGATGATATTCTTCTTGTTGATAAGACTATAGAGGGAGTTGAAGGTAAACTTGAATTATGGAGGTTAACCTTAGAGTCTAAAGGCTTTCGTTTGAGTATATTTAAAATTGAATATATAAAGTGTAATTTTAGTAATAATAGATCTTGTGGGGGGATTACAACTTAGGGTGATTAAGTCATTAATAAGAGTACACATTTTAGATATCTCGGGTTTATTGTTCAGAGTGATGTTGAAATAGATGCGATATTATTAGTAGAATTCAAGTTGGATGGTTGAAGAGGAGGAATGCATTGGGCTTGTTGTGTGATAGAAATGTCCATCTCAAACTTGAGGGAAAATTCTATGAGATGGTAGTGTGACGTGCAATACTTTATGGTGCAGAATGTTGGCCATTAAAAGAGAAGCATAATACTAAGTTAAGTGTTGCAGAGATGAGGATGCTTAGGTGGATGATTGGCTTTACTCTTAGAGACCTGTACAAAATGAGCATATACGTGAAAAGGTTTGAGTAGCTCCTCGAAGATAATATTAGAGGGAGTCTACTTAGATAGTTAGATGATTTGGTCACATAAAATGGTGACATTCTGATGAGCCAATTAGGAAAGTAGATGTATTAGATTTGACTTATGCTAAGAAAGGTAGTGGTAGACCTAAAAAGATTTTAGTCTACTTAGATGATTTGGTCACAAAAAATGGTGATTTTTCGATGAGCCAAATAGGAAGGTAGATGTATTAGATTTGACTTATGCTAAGAAAGGTAGTGGTAGACCTAAAAAGATTTGGTTAGAAAACATTGGAAATGACCTTTCTTTATTAGATTTAGATGAGAATTTCACTCTTAATAGGACGCAATGTATGTAACCAACCCCACATAGTGGGATAAAGGTTTGTTGTTGTTGTTGTAGTCAAGTCATCTCCCTTTTGGTTGCACCATAACATTCAGGTTGCACTCCTTTCGCAACACTCAAAACTGTTAGGCAAAAAAACCTTCAACTTCATCTTTTACCACTATGGTTTCCAAACTCAAATTTATTTTTTTAGGCCTATAGTTTGTATGGTAGTTATTATATCTAAATTATCATATGTGCTAATTATTTATAGCATTTATTATGATTATATTTTCTCGTTACTATACATATTCCTTTTTTATTATATTTTTTATCATTTTTTTCTATATTTAGTCAAATATATATTTATAATTTAATAGAGATATTCTTTATCGTTTTTT
The DNA here is from genome assembly GCA_022539455.1 of Dendrobium nobile. Lineage (NCBI taxonomy): Eukaryota > Viridiplantae > Streptophyta > Magnoliopsida > Asparagales > Orchidaceae > Dendrobium > Dendrobium nobile. Next base: position 64,056,057 of record CM039734.1, read on the forward strand.
TTTCTCTTCCAAGCAGATGAATTTATCCTTGGTTTAGCAAAATCCATTTGTGAACTCTTAAATATAATGACTGAATTACCCAACCTTTACTATAGTTATGCAGTGTAAATGAGTAGATGCCCGTGACAAAGAAAAAACCATTATGCATCTTTCGTTGGACCAAGTGTCCCAATAGGACTACTGTAGAGCTATCAATGCCAGCAGAATTAGCACAAATGTGTACACTCTCACCTGTACGTATTAGTTGGGTTGAGTCAAGGCTACCTTTATCCCTTTACCTATTTTGTATTGTCATAGATGATCTTTCAAATCTATTTGAGCATTTCATCAACACTAAGGAGTATGGGGGCATCACAGCTGATAATGATCATTTCTCTCATCTCTTTTATAGTGATGTCTTAGTCTTTGGCAGGGCGTCTTTTCCCAATTTTAGGAACCCTTAAATGCATTTTCCAAAAATTTAAAGAGATCTCTAGCCTTTCTATCAGTCCTGCTAAGCAGCATCACTTTTCCAGCATTCCCCACACCAGCAAATACTTTGTGATGTACTTCACCTTGCTAATGGTATTCTGATGTAGGACTACATGTAATGGTAAATGCAATTGTTTGGAAAATTACACAAACAAGAATAGAGCTTTGTAATTACTTGACTTCTCGAGTCTCTTAGCAAAGTTTTAAGCCAACAAATTGGTGATTAAGTTTAGGCCGCCATTTACACAAGAAAAGATTAGAATCATAAAACAATCATATCAAATTATATCATGTGAATGTAGGGTTTTCAAAAGGAATACCTAATTTAACAATTAGAATAGTCACTATAGGAATCCTCTCACTTACACTCTTAATTTGAACCATGCGGATAGTTCTTCATGATCAAATGATGCCACGATTGAGGGAGGACTAAAAGGTGTGACGGAGAGAGTTTATCCAAAATTAGGAGATACGAGACAACGGCGACGATGATTGGTTGCTTCTGAGGGAAGGACAACAATAGGAAGTCTTCTCCCAAGTCTGGATGGCAAATTAGCTTGTTCGGGATGGCGGGACAGCAAGGGATCGTGTGTTGGGACCTTTGGACGGTCAACTTAGATGTTCTGGACAGCAGGACAGCAAGCGATTGGGTGCTGGAATTTCTGGACAGCAAACAAGGGATTTTTGGACAACGGGGGTCTTTGCTGAAATCTCTTGGCAGCAACTTTAATTGTCCAGGAAATCTTGGTGATGCCTGAGGACAGCAGTGGGAACCGTAGAAGAGGAGTAATTAAAGGTGAAGAGCAGTCATGGGGTGAGGAATTGACCTTCCGGTTGAGCGTGATTAATTTGGAGAGAGATAATTGGGAAAGATAAAAGTAGGGAGTGGAGGGAAAGTGGGGGGCGGCTAGCAATTAGTGAGGGAGAGTGGTTGGGGATTTAATTGAGTTGCCAAATATAAATTCCCAATTGAAGGAAATAGATTTAAGATAATTACCCCAAATATGAGATTTAATTTGGAGCCATTTTGACTCGAGTCTTTTCAAATAAGGAGGGAGGAAGGATAGGGGAGGGGGCCGGCCCCTTGATGGGGATTTGCTTGGAGGATTAAATGGGTTGCTAAGTTTGGAAATTTAAATTATGAAAGGAGAATTAGATTATATCCTATTCAAGATTTAAATTGATATGAATAAAATCTTTCATAACTTAATCCATCTATTTTAAGAAAGTAATTTCAGATTTTAAAAGAATTAAAATCTGAATTTGAACAACTTCCTAATTTATGATGTACTAAATTTGGAAAGGATTGATTGAGGGGACGTGATTGTGGAGGCAACTTAGGGTTTGGGTGGCCGGCGGCTTGAGGGGTGGATGGTGGGGTTTGGTAGGTAGGTGGCTGGCAGTTAGGTGGGGAGGGAATGGGGGTTTTGGCCAAGGGAGAAAGGAGGGGGGTGGGGGGGTTGGGGATTTGGGCCAAGGGAGGAAGAGGAGGATGGGGGTGGCGGCTAGGAGAGGAGGGGAGGTTGGTGGAGGAGATGTACCACGATCCCGGATGCTTCATGTGACTGATGGGTAGTACTTTGCCCCTCACCTAGGGACTTCAGACTCTCCAAGAATCCTCACAATTCTCCAAGAACACAAGTGCTTAAATTTTCATCATGTTTATCATCATCCTCTCAAAGGAGGAGAAAAGGTCTATAAATAGTCAAAATACAATAATATTTTAAAGACCAAAGTACCCCCTGAGGTTAAATAAGCCTACTCTCTCAAGTGAGGGTAAAAATGGAAACGATACATAAATAAAATCAAATACAAATTATAGATAAAAAATAAAGTGGCCTAATCGTGGCCGTCGATCTCCGATTCCTTCTCTGATAAATTTTCCACGGTCGGATGTTCTCATCATATTCTCATACCTGGGCATTCCAATTGCAGTAGGCTGCTAGTGTCTGATTTCTTGCTTCTCATGAAAAAGTTACCCTTATCTAGGATGGTTGGAAGGCCAAAGCTCTCTCTCTTGCTGGTAGACTGCAATTTATCTAGTTCACTATATTGAACTCTATTGCTTATTGAATTCGTGATTCTATTTCCTCGGTTCATGCTTGGCTTGCTATTGTTACGGAGCTCAAAACAACCGATGTCCTCATCAGCCGAAACATCATGCAACCTCTGTAATGGAGCTTTTGAAAGCACTAACCATCTGTTTTTTGAGTTTGAGGTTTCGTTCCTTACATTAACCTCTATTATCTCTATGTTCGCTACCTTTAGCTACACCTAAATTTATCTCAAGTGCTATATATTTTATTGGCAATTACTTAACTGCACCCCTGAGCTTAAAAGCACACACCAGTTATCAGTTTGCTGTTTAATTTATTTTATATGGCTAGAACGAAATGCAAGAAGGTTTGGCATTGAGACGCACACTAGTATTTCTTTGCAAGTCATTTCGGATTAGAAGGCTATTTTGGCCAAATTAAAGTCTTAGAAAAAAATATGAAAAGGTTATACAGCTCTTTAATTGATTTGGGTGGAACTTGTTATCGAATGTGCATCTTTGCTTCATGGGCCTCTGGCTTCATCGGGTGTCTTTGTTTTTGTTAGAAGATGATGAATTGCTGCTTCCCCTCATCGTATTTTCCCGCACCACTCCATGGCCTTTGTCTTGGCATCGGCAATTGTGGTTTCTATGAATTCCGGTAGTTGGCTAAATAATTGAATCTCGGGAACCTTTTGATGCATTATGAGTCCAGTTTTTTTGTGTATTCTACATCAATCTTTTGTATTATTAGATTTAGATGAGAATTTGTCTTTTAATCGGACACAATGGCGAAAAAAGATTCATGTAGCCGACCCACATAGTAAGACAAAGGCTTGATGTTGTGTTGTGTTGTTATAAATTTTTTGGCAATTTTCTGAGTATTGAAAATTTTTTGGATGTAGCTCTATTTCTTTATAGTAAGTTGAATTGTATTTAGGCATAGACCTTTGTAATTAATTTTTATAGTGATGGGAAATGGCAAGTTCCTCATTTCACCCAAAAAAAAAAAACCCACTTTATTGACTTTAAAAGGCCCTCCTTTTTTTGTTTTCTCAGTCCTATGCTATTGCTGCATTTTATTTATTCGGTATGTTTTCGTATGTTCTATTTGACTCGAATTATCTTTTAATGGATTTTATTATTTTTCTTTCAAGAAGTTGTTTGCTGCATGTGGGGGTGTTAATATTTGATCCGACCCAAAAATTTCGGATTCCAGTCAACTCATTTGGAAAGCGGGTCGGGTTCGAGTTGCTAATGTTGACCAAACTGAAAATTTTGGTCAACTCAAAAACCCCGCGTGCTTGCACCCATGCCGGCTCCCACTTCCGCACTGGCGCTCACACCCACAGTTTCGCACGGCCGCACCCTCGCTTTCTCTTGTATTTGAGCTCTCACTGGTCTCACCTGTGCTCACCCGCACGCACTCCCCCATTTGCAAACATTGCCCCCTCATTAGCTCACCCTCGCCCACTCAATCGCTGCCTCGCCCACTTACGTCTCGTGGCCTCACGGTTAGCGGGTCGGGTTGGGTCAATTTCTATTTGAACCCCACCCGAATACCCATTTTGACACCCCTAGCTGTATGTCTGAAAATCAGACTAGTGTAGTCGATTTAATCGTGAATTGGCCAAGTTGACCGAATTTGTATCGAATTAGTTTGAACTGGCGGTTTGATTGGGAAGCTATAGAATTAGTCTTGGTTTTGTTGAATTAGCCTTCTACAAATATTATGTTTTATTTTAATAAAATTTTTAATAATATAATTTTATTTTATAACATTTTTAAAATTATTATTATTTTTTTAAAGGCATATACAAACAATTTTAATAAGAATATATAGCTGCTACGTCACACAGTTTGATTTGTTTCTAGCAGTTTATTATTTATGTTATATAAACACTACAACAACAACGACAACAACATCAGGCCTTTGTCCCACTACGTGGGGTTGGCAACTTGAATCCTTTTTCGCCATTGTCCTGTTAAAAGTTAAATTTTCATTTAAATCTAATAAAAAAAGATCATTTCTAATATTTTCTAACCAAGTCTTTTTAGGTCTACCTCTACCTTTCTTAACATAAGTCAAATCTAATACCTCGACTTTCCTAACAAGGTCATCGGAAGGCCTCCGTTTTATGTGGCCAAACCATCTAAGGCGAGTCTCTCTAATCTTATCTTCCACTGGAGCTACTCCAACCTTTTCATGTATATGCTCATTTCGTATCTTATCTCTAAGGGTAAAGCCACTCATTCACCTAAGCATCCTCATCTTTGAAACACTTAACTTAGTATTATGCTTCTCTTTTAATGGCCAACATTCGGCACCATAAAACATTGCAGATCTCACCACCATCTTATAGAATTTTCCCTTAAGTTTGAGGGGGATTTTTTTACCGCACAACAAGCCCGAAGCATTCCTCCACTTCAATCATCCAACTTGAATTCTGTTGATAATATCCACATCTATTTCACCATCACTCTGAACAATAGATCCAAGATATCTAAAACGTGTACTCTTATTAATTACTTGATCGCCCAAAGTCACAATCCCCTCACTAGGTCTATTGCTACTAAAATTATACTTTATATATTTAGTTTTAGATCTACTCAAGCAAAAACCTTTAGACTCTAAGGTTGGCCTCCATAATTCATGTTTACCTTCAACTCCCTCTCTAATCTTATTGAAAAATAAGAATATCATCAGCAAAAAGCATACACCAAGGTACATCCTCTTACAAATGTCTAGTGAGAACATCCACGACTAAAGCAAAAAGATATGGACTTAAGGCTGATCCTTGATGTAATACAACCGAAATAGGAAAATACTTAGTCAAACCACCTTGTGTTTGAACACAAGTAATAGCTCCTACATACATATCTTTAATGATTTGAATATAAGCATTAACTCCTTTCTTTTCAAGAACTCTCCATAGCACTTCTCTTGGAACTTTTTCATATGCTTTCTCTAAATCAATAAATATCATACGTAGATCCTCCTTATTCTCTCTATATTTATCCATCAAACCTCTTAATAAATGTATGGCTTCCATAGTAGACCTACCTGACATGAATCCAAATTGATTTTGAGAAACATTAGTATCATGCCGCAACCTACGCTCCATAACTCGCTCCCATAGTTTTAAAATATGACACATTAATTTAATTCCTCTATAATTCACACACTTTTGTGCATCACCTTTATTTTTAAAAATAGGAATTAACACATTCAATCTCCACTGATTTAGCATCTTTTTAGTCTTCAAAACAGTATTAAAAAGTTTAGTAAGCCAATAAATTCCTTCATTTGTTAAGCATTTCCACATCTCTATTGGAATATCATCAAGTCCAACAGCTTTTCCACACTTCATTTTCTTTAAAGACTGTCTAACTTCGATTTTACTAATACGCCGATAAAAATAAAAATCTTTATTTTCATTTAGGGTGCTAAAATCACTAAAGTCAATTGTATTTTCACAATCTTCATTAAAAAAATTAGCAAAATATCTCATCCACATTTTTTGAATATCATCTTCTAAGAAAAGTACTTTTTGATCTTCATCCTTAGCACACTTTACTTGAACCTAAATCCTTACTACTCCTTTCTCTTTGTTCGACTAACTTATACATGTATCTTTCTCTCTCCTTAGTATTTTATCTATTATATAAATCATTAAAAGCTAAGCTCTTTGCAAATAGCTTTTTTAGATTTTTTACGAGCCTCTTTATAGCTTTAACGTTATATAAACACTGCTATTTAAAATTTCTTTATGATGTAGAAATAAAAAACTTGTGTGATTTCTAAATATGAGTTAAACTATAAAATTAGGCTGCAAATTTAAGTGGAGAATGGATATTTGTAAAGGTTATGAGCATTAACACTTTTTTATATTATAAAATTTATGAATTATATTAAATAATATTTTTATTAAAAACTATATTTATATTTATACATTTTTGTTAAATTTTTAAAAATTTTAAACTTGTTTAATATTCATATAACTATATTTTATAATATGCATATATTCACATTAATGATTAACCAAGCTTCTTAACAAGTTTATATTGAGTCTTAATCAAGCTTGTTTATGAGTTTTAATCAAAGTAGTTATGTATTTATTTTTTAAAGTTTTAATTAATATATAATTCATATTATATTTGAATAATTTTAATATTTATTATATCATTCAATTCAACTCTAGTTGAACCATCAAATCATGAATATCTTTTGCTTCCAATTTTATATATGATTCAATTTTGATAACCTTGGCTCAAATGCGTGTGCACCCAGATGACATCATGTTGTGGATGAAGCCAAAACAACTTTTGATGTTTACTATAATCTTTAGCCCAAGTTATATTCGGTTGCTTTAGCTTGGCACTGACATTTATTTTTCTGTCACAATACCTCCTGATTTATAGGCATTCGTTTTTGCAGTTTTTTACTTGAACTGTAAACACCAACTGTAATTTCTATTGCATCTTCCCCTGTTTGTAATATATATGCTCTTTCTTTGTCCTTATGCTGTAACTAAACGTTTTCTTTCATGGCTTCATTTGACACGACTTTTTCGCTGTTTCTTAAAGCAGCTTTTTAGTACAAAAATTTAAATTTTTGTATTAGAAAGCAGCTTTAAGAAGCATCAAAAAAGCCGTCCCAAATGAAGCCTTAATATATTTGATCTACTGTTCTCACCAATATTTCTCCGCCCCTTCCAAAATAAATAAATAGAGAAAAAAAGTGCATATTCAGTACTTTATACACAGATTTCTTTGTCGAAGTTGTTCTGATGGCTTGGAACATTCACATTCCAGCAGATAATATCTTACTGTTTTACTTCGATACGTCTATATCCAGTTTCCTTTTTCAATCAGGTTTTTCATTCTTTTGTGTGCATGTGGTAGAAGTAGTTATCACTATTTTGGGTCCTTTTAACAAATTTAATCACAAATTCACATACATAGCATATGCAAAGTCTAGATTCAATATAACTTAGTTGGTATCCTTAGCTTCTGATCAACAGAGGCTAAGATGTGCTGCATGGACCAGTTATCATTTGAAGTTGGGCTGCTTATTTCTGAAACTCCTATATTTTCTGTTTGACAGCCAAAAGAGATAAGACGCTTTGCTGGCACTGTTCCGAATGCAACAACAACTGGCGACATAGAAAGCATGGTGATGTATGCAGGCGCTGCGGTTGAGCTTATTAAGGAGATTCTTCCAGCTGCTGAAGTGGTTAAGAGGCTTGTTGTGGAAGCTCAACAGCTTATCAGCAATATTTCTAGTGTGATTGAGTGACCACAAGCATATGAGATACTTCTGGCACTTTTCAATAACCTTTCATAAAGCCATTTTAGAGTTCATTAACTTAGGCTTCATTTGGGACGGCTTTCTTATTGCTTCTTAAAGCAGCTTTCTAGTACAAAAAATTTATTGCTTCTTAAAACTGTTTTAAGAAGCCTTCTTAAAACTGTTTTAAGAAGCAATAAGAAAGCTGCCCCAAACGAATCTTGATTTGGATATGGTGCTATTTGATTGTGAAAATTTTATTAGTAAAGGTTTCCTGAGAATTATATCATATCTATTTGGCAATTGATAATCATAAGAATGCACTGTTAAATGAGCTTATTAATGGATGTTGGAGTCATTCACATGTTCTAATTGAGGAGCTATTGGTGTTTCTTAGTTATTGGTAATGACCTATTGAGAAATAATTGCTTAATTATTTTTAGTGATTGCTGTGCATTAAGCACATTCAATTGCAAAAAAATAAAAATAAAAAATAAAAAAAATAAAAAAGCACATTCAATTGCAATTTAGCCATTGAATATTACAGAACACGTCCTCCCAGGCTCATATTGTGATGCACAATGCTGCCAATGGAACAACCGACTATAACTACCAAAATCATTCAAGCCTAACCCAATAGTGAGCATGAGAAGTTCTCATAGACTCAAACCCTGCATTAGACTTATCGTCATTTTTTATTCCCTAAAATGATAATCCACCCTAAAATATAATATTTCTCTCAGACAAATTTGATACACAATTAGATAAGCTGTTTTATTTGAAATTTAATATTTCAATAACAAATAAGTTCATTATTTCTTTCTGAAAATATTTAGTGATGAGCACAACTTCCTGAATCTAGTTAGCAAATTATTATTCCAGCATTTTCATTGTCTAAATGAAACACTAAGGCTTCGTTTGGGACGGCTTTTTTATTGCTTTCTAAAACGGAGATTTAGTTAAAAAATAAAAAAATTTGTACTAAAACTCCGTTTTAGAAAGCAGTAAAAAAGCCATCCCAAACGAATCCTAAGACTTTATTTGGGACGGCTTTTTCACTATTTTGTAAAGTTGTTGTAGCGTAAATAAATTTTTAAAGTTGTCGTAGAAAACAATTTATTGGTATAAAATATTATTAAAAGCAGTGAAAAAATAGTGGTTAAATAGAAATTGTTATTATGGTCTGAAAATCAAAACAGCAAGAAAGTTGTTCTAAACTTAGTATTTTATTCAAAATTATGCTTATAAATAAAAGAAAATGTTTCATTAATAAAGTACATTATTTCTAACCAAACTATTATATTTTTAATTTTAAAAATAAATGAGTAATAAAAAGCTAAAATTTATATTTTATTAATAAATTAAATAAAAATATGCAACAATTTGAGAGATGCTGTCATGTACACAAAAATTTCACCAAATTTTTTATATTAATATCATAATTTACATAGCAAAAGATGCATCTGCCCTACGATTGAGAAATTATTCTGTGCGGAGACTGAATGGTCCGGAGACAAATCAAAATGAGCCACGTCACCAGATACACAACGATACCGAGAAAAAAAAATAACGTGATGCATTCTAGTTGTTATCCAGACACCGTCCACCACACATTGAGGGCTTGATATTTTACTTTGGCGATCTAAATTTGATGCTCATCTTCCCAAATAAAAATTAAAAAAAATATTGCGTACTCGAATATTGGGGCTCCCCTATTTTTAATGAATGGATAAAGTTTTTGACAATTTTTATTTTAAAATACAATTTTTCTTTTCAATATTATTTGTATTCAGAATCTTCACAAGAAAAAAGAAAAATCCTTCCAGTAATGTGGGATAGGCACTTGTCCAAAGGTTCAAGACACATCAGCTTTTTACCTGCCATTTTTTCTTCTGGAGTGCATGTCAATGCGTCTGCTACTCTCCTGCCAGCTACTGCAGGCTACACGGTCAGTGGTCCTGAGAAAAATTTAGTTAAAAGCCTGATTTAAAATATGAAAGCTTAACGGCAGATGGAGCCTTTTCATGATTGATTGAAAAGAAAAAGGGAACATTAAATAAAAGACATCCTTAACATAAAAGCTGTTTTATTGCATTTTGATCATTAAAATTTCTTTACAAAATCCATCCAGATTTAGGGTGATTGGTGGGCGAATACGATTTGACTGGCCTCGCTAAGTTCAACTGAGAGATTAGTTACGCCGCTAAGCACTCTCGTTGGAGTGGCAGCGGTTAGATACCCCTGTTCCAAAAAAAAAAAAATCTTTACAAAGCATCTTACAAAGACCAAATTAATGCTTGATAGATTTGGACATATGGTATAAGTTCTGCTTGGATCGATTTGGAATGATTGAATACATCCTAATGCATTCACTCATGTGAGAGATGAGGATGGTCAATTAAGGAACTTGGCATTGGCATTTTCTCGAATTCTCCACCTTCGTTGAAGACTTACATGAAGGGAAAAAAAGCTCCTCTACTTCCCCTCATGCATTACTACCTTAAAATAGGAAACATTTCTAAGTTATAAGAAGAGGCTCGTGCGCGTTGCTCGGTTGGTAGACTCGAATAATTTCCTCCCGTGTTCGATGCTCCTAACGTTCCAAAAAAAATTATAAGAAGAAAAATTATTACAATAAGAGGGCATGATAACGTAAGATGGGAAAAGATGCACGAAATGACAATTGGTTTTCCTTTTAAACAAGTATTGGAATCAAGCCATCATTTAAAAATGTGTTTCACTAATCAAACCTATGTTCATTTTGATATGAGTAATCGGCTTATCAAATCCAATCAATTGAACTCATTCCACTCTATGATCATTAAGAGACATCTTCCATGTCCGTCTTCTAACACATCTAAAAGGATCTAAGCATCAAGACTAGTTGTCTAATTCAACTAGCATGAATGCACCATGAAATAACACCTATAAATACCCCCTCAATCATGTGACCTTCAAAAGTAGGAGGGTGAGAGATATGGGAAAAGCTCAAACTTTGTGACCACAAACTCTACTTAATTATACGCTCCCAAATTTTGTTACCACAAACTCTACTTAATTATATGCTCCCAAATTTTGTTACCACAAACTCTACTTAATTATATGCTCCCAAATTTTGTAATTATATTACAAAGACAAAGAAGTATGGGTAAAGCAAATGTAATCTCCATTTTTTCTTACACTTGAAACACTATTTGTTCTCTTTGTAAGGACTTTCTTTTTTTTTCTTTATTGTGCTTGATCTCTTTATGACCTTCCGTATTGGTGAATATGTTTTCACCTTTAGAAAACTAAACTTATTTAGAAAACTTTTTTTTTTTGGGATAGTTAAGGGATTCGAGCCCGGGTGAGATGGGAGGAATTTTTTCCCTCGACCATTTAGCTGTAGACCCAATCTAGACTTAAAAAACTTTGCCATCTACTTATTCTCTTTACCTTTTTCCAGTGTGAACTCACTAAAACCTAACTGGAGAGAACTGATAATCTATTAGGACCCCTTTTTTAATGTTTTTATAGACAATTGTTGTGACATAGCTTGGTGCCATCAACATCAACTTTTTAACTGCTTGTGTGCTACATATTGAGACGAAATGTCTTCAATTATTTGATGATAAATGTTCCATATATTAACTTTTACAAAATCATGAAAGCTTTTTGGTTAAAATATATTTTATGAGCTTTTTTCCTTCATATAATATTTTTTTTAACTTCTAATTTGTATGAGTTGAGAAATTCTAATATTCATAAAAATGTCTACAATGCACAATTATATATATAAAGTGCATTAATATTATGCTCAATTTAAATATCACGAAGAACTTAGATTTTATTTAGAACAATATTTTTAGTGCTTTATAAAGCAATTTTAAATTTAAAATAGTTGTGAAAAAAAATTATTCTAAATAAAACCTTAGACATGAAACCATACTTTTTTAATTTTCTTGGAAAATTAAATATTGAAGTACGACATGAAGAACAAAATTTTAAATTTGAGATTTTACAATGGAGATCAAAGTGTTCGACCATCTAACTAGAGATTTAACTACTTGAAAGCCTAGTTATTCTTTCATTCATTTGGTTGGTAGTCAAAGTCTCAAACTCGCAGCCCCAAATGAAAGTGATTGTTAGGCATTCAATGCACCTCATCAGGCGCACAAGCTCTTTCGGTTCCCATTTCATAGTCTCTCGCCAACTTTCAATGGAACAGAGAGAGAGAGAGAGAGAGAGAGAGAGAGAGAGAGAGAGAGGTTATGGATTATGGGTGCCTCCCACTTGTTTCTATCACTTGTCTTGTGCCTTTCCAAGCCTCTATTTTTTCCTAACACAGTGAAGGCGACACTCACTTATGTCCTCCCTCACTTGAGGATCTCCTTGGAAATAACATGAAGGAAAGACGAAGACTCTAAAGCAAAACTTCTCTCTATCGCTAGCTTTTTCTCTACCTCAAATGGACAAATGAGCTCAATGATCATGAGCCATGGCGTCTTCTTCATCACTGCACTTCTTCATTTCTTTCTTCTCCACAACTCAGTCTCCTGCGTCGGCCAATGGCAGTTCCTGACTTCACCTCCTTATAAGGTACTTTCAAATTTGCACTTTTTTTCCATTTGATCTTATTTCTTATAGCTTCGCTCTGATCGTGAGGTAGAATCGGTAATTTATGGAGTTACAGGGGGTGGAGGAGGAGAAAATCCGGTTGGGGTCGACGCCTCCGAGCTGCCACAACCGGTGCAACGCCTGCAATCCTTGCCAGGCTGTCCAGGTCCCAACCATGCCCGGTCCGACCGGCCGGGTCACCCAGCTGGGGGAAGAGAACCGCCGGCCGCCCGATCAGCCTGCATACAGCCAGTACAACTCTAACTACAAACCTTTGGAGTGGAAGTGCAGCTGCGACTCCCGTATTTTTAACCCTTAGATGTAAGATAAAAAATGTAGTTTATTTATTTTCCTTTTTTAATAAAAAATATTTTTATGACTCTGAGCTTCTTACTCTTTTTTGTTATTTAATTTGTGTTGATTTTGTCTTTTGATTTTTTCGTAGAAGAAATTTCAGTTTTTTTTTTAATATATATGAAAATGGATCGGGCTGCATTGCGGTATGGTTGTGGAGTTTAGGAGCTGAAAGTATGGGTGATCAATTGAATCAAATTTCTTTGTTTCAGCTTGAAGAAATTTGATTCGTGATTTTGAAGCAATCTGATTTTGAACTGATTCGGTTAAAATTTATTTCCTTTTTTTTTCATTTGTTTACTTATATATTTGTAAGATTTATGAATCATTTTTAAGCTAATTCGATCTTTATCTATAATAAATGGGTAGAAATTGCCTGAAAAATTAAGGTTTCGTTTCAATGATTTTTTTTTCTTCTTTTGAAAAATTTTTGTATTAATGTTTTTTAGAAAGTAATATGAAAATTGTTCTAACCAAAGCCTAAATCTAGCTAATTTTTTTTCTTATTTGACTTGGTTGGTGCTTGTTTTGAGCCAAACATCAACTAATCTTGCAGTCAAAATTTAATTCCTAGTTGTAATATTAGGCTTGGTTTACTACAATTGTTTAGGGTTTAGATCATCTCCAACCGAATTGCATACGGTGGTATGCCGTCCGTCATTCACTTCATTCGAACGTTAAACCGCACCTCAAAATTTGGTATGTGAACAGTGCGATGCCAATATTGATTACCTTCGCCAATTTTTGGTGTTACGGAATTTACCAAAGAAGTTTGAAAGAGGAGAAAGATAGTTACCTTCACAGCAAGATGAAGAAGCACGTGAAAGAGAGGAAAGAAATCAAATTCAATTGAATATGATTTCCTATATTTTAGAGTTTTTACTATATGTTGGAGTGAAAAATAAGTTTTTCAGTTGGAGATGCCCTTATTCTATTTTGGCATATGCTTAAATCTATCGTCAAAATCAAAATATTTGAGGCTGTTTGGTTGAATGTTTATTATGATTATTTCAAATACTCTCAATCTCTTTTTTATCTATAAATTCAAGGAGGAGGCGATGGGTAAAGAAGGCGATAGACAAAGGGATGCAGCAAGAGGTGACCTAAAGGGCAAGAAATGAGACGTCGTAGATAAGGTAGCCGAATGAGGCTGTCAAGTGGCAACGTGGTGTGGGCGAGGAGCCTAAATTCGTTCCAATAGTTTTAGAAGATGAAGCAGTAACAGTATATACAACAGGCTTGCAACTATCTTATCATATTGCTTTCTCTTTCGCTTACAGTGGCAATAAGGTTTCCAGTAAGAATGTAAAGGATAGAGACCCCACTCTACGGTTGTAACAGATACTATCCTGACTTGTATTTTGGAGCGTAGCGTCACGGACTAAAAAATAACTCCCTTTTCTTTTCTCTACTTACTCTTGGTTTGGCCCATTCCGGCTTGGACTTCTGGGCATTCAGAGAAGCTCTTGGCTCTTCAAAGTTGTCTCTTAGAAAACAAAGCAGAAGAAATGTTAAGAGCGCAGCATCGTCGACTGGAATTTTTATTTGATCCGGTGTTTTGACGTAGTTTTATATACGTTCGGACGTCAGTAAAATAGTGTCACGTGCTCTTACTCTTTACCGTGCGGCCCGACGACCCGACCCGGACCGGACCCGAGATTGCTATGTATTGGCTGATTTGTGCAGACGGGGGTATTGCTAGGTATTGCTCGATATTCCTCGACAATAATGAGAAATAACATTCTGTGAAGACCAATACCGAGCAACACCCCGGTTTTGCTAGGTATTGCTAGGTACTGGTCTTGATAGAGCAGTATTTTTCGTTATTGTCAAGCAATACCTAGCAATACACGAACATAGCAATACCGGGTTCCGGTCCGGGTTGGGTTGTCGGGCCATGAGGTAAAGAGTAAGAGCACGTGGCGACATGTTATTGGTCTCCGGATGTAGAGCTACGTCCGGTGTCCGGACCTAATACTTGTTCCATCGACTGGGCAAGCCTGATTATTATTATTTTTAGGCTTCGTTTGAAACTATTTTCTTATTTTTTTTTATAGCAACTTTCTACTTTAAGAATTAATAAAAAAATCATTCCAAACGAAGTATTAATACCATGAAATATTATTGGTTTTTGAATAATTGGTTCGTATACTCTATTTGGTCAAATGGGCCCCCCTACATAAATGTTAATTATGAAGGCACTGTCTGCGTTAAGAGAATTGAATAAAAGTAAAAAATACTAAGCTGCTTTAAATATTTCCGAAGTTTTGCAATGTGTATGTAGCTTGTTGCTGCTAGACCCAGTGGCACATGGCAATGCTTGCCTCGTTCGACAGGCAAGGCGAGCATTTATTATCGTTTAGTGGCGTGGTGGGGCGAAGTATTAGGATCAATTATGTTTCAGCACTTGTATTTATATCATGAAAATACATTATTACGAGCCCATCACTTTCTTTTTACGTACATTGGAGTTCTCTTATAAATAGTTTGCCAAATAAGTTTATTCATTAAGAAAATTAATATTTTGATTTTATGGGCGTATAAAAATATTGCTCAAAAGTTTATGAGCTGTTAGGCTGTCTGAGTCCGTCAACTCCTCGAGAACTTTGGACCAGCCCGACCAAACTTCCGGCACAACAAAGGTCCCTTCTTGTCTGTAGCAAATTAGGAAGATCAAAAATTACAGTAGGGGATGAAAATTAAGTGTAGAGGTAGATTTAGTACTATTTTTGAAGGATTTATGTAATTTCAAAAGCATTTTAGTCCTACATTTGATATATAAACTTTATAGTTGATTACAATGAATTTATGTGTGTGTGTTAGATAATTGTGATTAAATTTTTATTTTATAATAATTTTTTTTAAATTTTTTTATTTCGTTAAAGAAGTGTTAATCTGAAGGTGTTAATAATGGGTATGACAATATAATAAATGTCCCATCATAGGATCATAGGTGATCCAATTTTTTATTATTTATCATGTTGTCGCGGGTGAGTTATATTGCTCTCAAAGGTGGATTCCCCTATTGCCCGTAGGGGAATTGCCCTCTTTAAAAATATTTAAATACTCTTTATTATACGGGTCTTTAGGTAATTTCCCCCCTCCATCTTATTTTTTTCATAGCTGACAGTCTTTCACACCCCGGGTGTTTCGTTCGCTCAGTTGTGTGTTTCGTTAGTGCATTTCATTCACCAAATCACGAGCTCATTGTCGAGCGCTTCCGTTTCATAGCTCCTTAGCCTTGCCGCAGTCCGAAGGCAAAGCTCGATTGCTCAAAGAAAAATTTTGTGTTCAGTTGTTTGTGGCGTCATGTACACTATAGCTTCTTTCATTTATTCCATACTATTTTCCATGTAAGCTCTGTTTTTCTAATTTTTTTTTTGGTGCACTCTTTTGGGTAGGTGTATCAATTTCGGGTCAAGGGTCAGGTTCGGGTCAAACCCGGAACTGACCCGGCATTATTCGGGTCAACCCGAACCCGACCTGTTTTTACAAACGGGTCAGTTTTTCAAACCCGAACCCAACCCGTTTCGGGTTCAGGTCAACCCGACCCGACCCGACCCGGCTGATTGGCGTTAGTAGCTTACGACTGACGGACTGAGGCGGAAAGTGTAGGGCGGGATGGCAGCAACGACTGCAACGGCGGAAAGCCGATAGTGGTTCATACCGATTAGATCTTTATTGTTGATGTGAGGATAAGAAGTGTATTTGATGATTTTTCAATAAGAGTCAAAAACCTTCTATATTTCGAGAGCAATTAAAAAAAAATATATGAAAGTTAAATCAGGTTCAAATTAGCATTAAAAAATGATTTGACTTGTTTGATATGCATGAAGTATTCTTTTTATTATAAAATGTTATTTATGCTTCTCAAGTTAATATGAAATTGAAAAACTTGTATGATTATTTTAAAGTGTGATAGTTGATTTTATTGTTTTAAAATTATAAAATAATCCTCATTTATCTTGATTGATCATTTTTTAATACATGTGATTATGCAGATGTGTTATTTATAAGTTTGCCTCCTCCAAAGAACTAATTAAGTCTGGTTTGATTCGCCCCTAATTGCTTTAGTACAATATCCTTATCAACTGTTTGAAAGGAAGTTTAGGCTGGGAGCTGCATACTCTGCTTGAGCAAATCCTCCAATTATACCTGGTCATTTGAAGCGATGATCGGATAGTTCTTAAATAGTGTAGTTGGGCCCAAAACAAAACTAGATGAAGAGAATTTGAGTGATTATTGTATTTGTAGGTTTTTTTTTTTGTTAAAACACACAGAGGGACTTATGCGTTAAATAAAGGCAAGGTTATAAGTTCTTAAATAATCAAAAGTCCTCCAAAAATACATCATTTAAAGTAAAACATACTAGCCTTATGTTCAAACTAATAAAAGAACAAATCAGCTAAATAAAGAATCGCATCTTCTTAGATTTCTTCTTCGACGCTTACCACCCCCATGGGAAAAAACCTTGTCAGCTGTGCGACCCACATTCAAATTATACCTCGTCTGAAACTCCTCATTAGGCCCATCAAAATCCTCCATATCATCTCCGCAAGGTGATGAACCAAATTCATCAAGCCGGTCACACTAGGCCACAAAAGATTGCTTAATGTTAAGCTCCAATTGAGCTTTCATAACATCACTAGATATAAGGAAAATATAACCTCAATAAAAGGCAAGCTCACATCTGCAATCACCAGATCGAAAGAATTGACAGAGACAATACCCACTCCATAAGAAGAATCATTCATGCTATCATAGATAAGAAAAAAAAAATTTAGGCTATCATAGACATTAACAAGATCCATTGGATCCTGCCAGTCATGACAAGAGAATTAACAAGAAAGGTATCACCTGCCTTATGAACATCATACAACTCCAAATTCATCATATTCTCATTTTAATTACAAGGTTCAAGATCAATTTCTTGATGAGCCATCTCAACAACAATAGACGAATCAACAACCTTAAAAGCAACAGTAGCCATTAAATTAACATTAGTCACCATAATAATTAGCATCCTCAGTAACCTCTTGAATTTGTAGGTTTTGATTCTATATGAAGATCAAATTAGGAAAAATTGCACAACCATAATTAAATGTAAGTAACAAGGTGTCCTAGGAATTAAGACTTTGAAAAGATTTTTGTAAAAAAAATAAAAAACTCCTATTACATGATAAATTGAATTTTTTCGTCATAAGTGATAACTTCATATATTCATACTATCATCATATACTAATACAATGCAACAACAACATCAAGCTTTTATCCAACTACATGGGTTGACTATATGATTTTTTTCTCCATTGTGCCTTATTAAAGGTTAAATTATCATTTAAATCTAATAAAATAATATCAAGTATAATCTTTTTGACTAAGTATTTTCATGTTTGTCTCTATCTTTCTTAACATAGTCACATCTAATGCACATATCTCCTAATTGGGCAATCAATAGGCCAATATCTTATGTGAATAAATCATTTAAAATGACTATTTCTAATATTAAATGCCACTAAAGCTGCTCCAAACTAGCATCATGTTTTGTTTGAAAACATAAAAAAAATGTGTGTTTTAACAGAAAATGTGAATAGTAATTGCGTTTTCAGTTAAAGCAAGATTTTTTTTTTTTGTGTTTTCCAATTCAGCTGAAATTTTTAAAATTTTTTTTTTTGCTTTCAGCTTCTTAGAGGATGGAGAAATAGAGGGAGGGAGGGAGGGAGGGAGGGAGGGAGGTGTAGAGGGAGATGGATGGAGAAGGAGAGAGAGACAGAGAGCGGCACAAATGGAGAGAGAGAGAAACAGAGAGAAAAATTCATTTAAATTTAAATTTAAAAATTCTTAATAACCTTTTAATTATATTTTAATTAAGTTTTATTTTTTTAGTAACTTTTTAATTATATTTTAAATATTTAGTAATTATGAATATTATAACTATTAAATATTTATAAGATATTAAAAAATTTATAAAATTTTAAATATTATTAAAATTCATATAATCTAATAATATTCAATTTAATATTAAAATTGATATACTCATAATATTTAATATTAAAAATAATAAATTAATCATAAGTAATATTAAAAATTAAATAGTTATACATATTGTGCAACTTGATCTTCAATTATAAAACAAGAATAACACATCAAGCCTTTGTCCTACTATGTGAGGTCAGTTAGATGAATCTTTTTTCTCTATTCATATTCAACTATAATATATTTTATTAATCTATATCTAGTTGATTAATAAATTATATTTATTAATCTATATTTACTAATCCTAGTTATAAAATTTAAAGTTAATTAACTTTTGATTAAATATTTAGTTTTTAAATTTTATCATTTATCTTATTTAAATTTTCATTTTTTCTATTCTAAAAAATCTTTCTTTGGATTTTAAAATGTACAGAAAAAAAATTAAAAATGAAATAGCTATAATATTTTAAGTTAAATAAAATTTAATTAAATATTTAAATATAAATTTAAATCTAAATGAACTTTTCTCTCTCTCTCTTTGAGCCTCTCTGTATTTCTCTCTTGGAGTCTCTACCATCTCTCCCTCTCTCTATCTTTCCTCTCTCAAGTCTCAATTATGCATTGTAAATTTTATGTTTCTCTCTCAATTTTAATAATATTTAAAAGTTTATAAATATTTTAAATATCCTATAAATTTTTAATAGTCATATTATTCATCATTATTAAATATTTAAATTTAATTAAAAAGTTACAAAAAAATTTAAAGTTAATTAAAATAAAATAAAATATTAAAAATATAATTAAAAATTTACTTAAAAATTAAAGTTAATTAAATATTTAAAATCTAATTAAAATTTTCATTTAAAAAAATTTAAGTTTATTAAAATATAATTAAAAAGTTCTTAAAATTTTTAAAATTTAAATTTATATGAAATTTTCTCTCTCTCCATTTGTGCCTCTATCTCTCTCCTTCTCCATCCATATCTCTCAACCTTTTCTCTCCCTCCCTCTCTCTCTCCATCCTCTAAGAAGCTGAAAGCAAAAATAAAAGATTAAAAATTTCAGCTAGATTGGAAAACACAAAAAAAATTGAGTTTTAAGTTTTAACAGAATACGCAATTATTGTTCACATTTTTTATTAAAACACTATTTTTTTTGCGTTTTTAAATATTGCAGTACGTTTTCGATCTTTTTAAACTTAAATTTATATTGTGTTACTTCTTCTAAATCTGTCTTTAAATTTAATCCTTTTAAAAATTTGCCCGTACCTTTCCTTAGTGGAGATAATGTTATTCTCATTTTTTAATGAAATTTTGAAGGTAAAGGGCGAATAACTGTTCACAAATCACAACCTTTCTGTGAAAACTCATCGGCGAAGTCAAAGGCAGAACAGCGAAGACCATCCATCCAAGAACACACGAGAGATAGCAGCCATGGCTTCCCCCATTCCTCATGCAGTACTAATCCCCGAGCCAGCCCAAGGCCATGTAACCCCTCTCCTACAGCTCGCCAAGATCCTCCACCATAGAGGCTTTCACATCACCTTCGTCAACTCCGAGTACAACCACCGCCGATTTCTGAGGTCCCGCGGCCCCACCTCACTCGACGGCGTCGCTGGCTTCCGCTTTGAGGCTATTCCCGACGGTTTACCATCGTCGGAAGATGACGACATCACGCAAGACATCCCGCAGCTGTGCCTATCTCAGGCAAAGCACTCTGTTGCCCCTTTCAGGGAGCTGTTGCTGCGGCTAAACTCCGCCTCTGGATCGCCGCCGGTGAGCTGTGTAGTGGCTGATGGAGTAATGACTTTTGCACAGAGAGTGGCGGAGGAGATGGGGATCCCCGCCGTCGTGTTCTGGACGACGAGTGCTTGTGGGTTCATGGCGTATCTTCACTTTGCTGAGCTAATAAAAAGAGGCTATGTTCCACTTAAAGGTGCGTGCTTGATTTTTTGCTACCTTGCTGCCTTTGTTAATGTTTTCTGGGTAATTTCGTTTCGATTTTATTGCTGAAAGCCTGAAATATTCTACATAATTTTGTTATTTCAGTTTTGTTTTATTAAGCTTCTTGAGTGGCAATTCAACCTATAACTTAATTGGAAAGAATTAAAGCCTAATCTTGCGTGATTTAATTAACTTGGATGAGATGGACTGGCCGATCGTTTACCCTGTGATTATTGGCATTAGTCTCAGATTTAAATTGACAGATTGGTCACATGGAGCTGATTTTTCAGGTAATTTTGGTTAATTGAACAAGACTAATGCCAATATGAATCTTTATTTTATAGAATCATTATTTTTTACTCTGGAATGGGAGCCTAAGCACAATTGCATTAAAGGAAAGGGTTATATATATGTGCAGCTCGTATGGACAATGAGAAATGAAATTAATATTAAATTTTAGGGATTTTAAGTGATTTGCACTTATAATGAACGCTGGTTTTATCACATTAACAACAATAACATCAAGCCTTTGTCCCACTAAGTGGGGTTGTGGTGTAGAACCAGATATACCTGTAAAAAGACAACAGAGAAACAGAGAACAAGTAGAGAACAAGCAGAGAATAGGAAGAAATGCAGAGGAATAGAATCAAGAAGGCAAGCAGATGAAGAACAGAGCAGGAAGATGAAATCCTTTGTGGAAAGTTTGTATTCAATATTCTATCTTCCCAGCAGCTCTCTAATTTTCCTATCTATACGAAAAGTAAATTTGCTAAATAAAAGGATAAGGCCACATTCGGCATACTGACTAAAAACGGTAAAAAGGATATCAGGTGGTAGTGGAGGCTGTAGGTTCGTTAGGACGTAGCATGTGGTAGACTGCTGGACTAGGATAGACCACATCAGGTCTCCCCCTCTTCAAGAGATTCCTCACCTGAGGAAACAGTTTGAGCAATACCGGCATCGATCGACTTGTAGGCCACGATGTCGGCAACGTTGAAAGTAGCCGGTGTTAGGAATCCAGGTGGTAGATCAACGATGTAGGCGTTGTTGTTGATACGCCGAATAATGGGTACAGGACCGATTTTCCGAGGACTCAGCTTGGAGTATGTTCCAGGTTGGAACCGCTCTCTGCGTACGCGAACCATCACTAATTCGCCAGGTTCGAAGACTTGTTCTCGCCTGTGAGCATCTGCGTGCTGCTTGTAGCTAGCATTTGAAGCAGAGAGTTTATCCCGGACATCACTTAACATCTTGGTAAACTGTTCAGTAGTTTCCACAGCAGCTTTGCTCCTGCAGTTAGGCAAAACAGCAAGGTCTACAACATGATTAGGCATTTTAGTGTACACAATGCTGAACGGACACTTTCTTGTTGATCGGTTAGCCATAGAATTATATGCGAATTCAGCTTGTCCCAAATAATCATCCCATTGTTTGGGATGTTCATGAGCAATGCATCGTAGCATATTGCCTAAAGAGCGGTTGACGACTTCTGTTTGTCCGTCAGTTTGCGGGTGATAAGCTGAGCTGAGTTTGATTTCGGTCCGCAACCTTTTCCACAGCTCTCGCCAAAAATGACTAACGAACTTGACATCCCTATCTGATGTGATGCTGCGAGGCAAGCCGTGTAGGCGGACCACTTCTTTGAAGAATAAAATGGCGACATTCAATGCATCAAAAGTCTTCTTGCAGGCGAGGAAATGCGCCATCTTTGAAAATCTGTCAACAACAACCATTATCGAATCTGCGCCCCGCTTTGTTCTTGGCAATCCCAGCACGAAATCCATACTCAAATCCTCCCAGATTGAATTGGGTACCGGCAAAGGCGTGTACAATCCGGTATTTTGAGCGTTGCCTTTGTACAATTGGCACACTGGACACCGTTCCACAAATTTAACAACATCGCGTCGTAGGTGTGGCCAATAAAATCGGCTTTGCATTTGCTCCAGAGTCTTTGTTTGGCCGGCGTGAGCTGCGAGTCCTCCAGCATGCATTTCTTGGACCAAGTATTCCCTTCATGAGGATTGTGGTATGCAGAGTAGGTTACCTTTAAATAGGTAATCATGCCTCAAAGAGAAGTCATGGAACGTAGCAGCAGTGGTCTTTGACAAGGCATTCCATGCTTCTGAGAAATCGTGATCTGAGGAATAGAGTTCCTTGAGACAGTAAAGACCTTGTAGATCGGTCTGAAGTTTGGTGACCAAGGCGGACCGCCTGCTGAGAGCATCGGCGACTCTATTCTGCTTGCCAGATTTATGTTTCAGAACGAAACTAAATCGTTGTAGGAACGCCACCCATCTGGCGTGCATTCTGTTAATAGTCTTTTGACTATTAATAAATTGTAATGCATGATTATCACTGCTCAATACAAAATCTTGATGTATTAGATAGTGTTCCCATTGTTTTAAGGCTCGTACGACGGCGTACAATTCTTGTTCATATGCAGACCAATTTTGTCTTGTAGGGCTCAGCTTTTCACTGAAGAATTCCACTGGCCTGTCCTCCTGTGATAAAACCGCTCCGATGCCGATTGCCGACGCATCCGTATCAACGCTGAACGGTTTGTTGAAATCAGGAATTGCAAGAACTGGAGCGGAGGTTAAGGCAGTTTTGACATTGTCGAAACTAGTCTGCTGATTTTGCTCCCATTGGAACACTTTGTTTTTGAGACAATCGGTGAGAGGCGCCACCAATATACTGAAGCCACGAACAAATCTCCGGTAAAAATTTGCTAGGCCAATGAAACTACGAACATCGGATACATTTTGAGGAATAGGCCAATCTCGGATTGCTGTCACCTTCTGTGGATCCATGTGTACACCCGTACCGGAAATTATAAACCCAAGGAAATGTACTGAATCTGTAGCAAATTCACATTTAGGGAAATTCAAGTAAAGTGTATTAGCTCGCAGGATATCAAAAATAGACATAAGATGAGTCAGATGTTCTTCCGGTGAGGAGCTATAGACTAGGATGTCGTCGAAATAGACCACGCAGCATTTCCCGAGCACTGGCTTCAGAATTTCGTTCATAAGCCTCATAAAGGTGGCTGGAGCGTTGCACAATCCGAATGGCATAACGCGCCATTCGTAGAGCCCGTCACGAGTTTTAAAAGCCGTCTTCCACTCATCTCCGGGACGAATGCGGATTTGATGATATCCACTCCTCAAGTCAAGTTTGGAGAAGGTGGTGGCACCGGCTAATTTGTCTAACATATCTTCTAGGCGCGGCACCGGGAATCTATATTTCACCGTAATCTTGTTGATTGCTCTGCTATCGACGCACATTCGCCAGCTTCCATCTTTTTTTGGGACTAGTAGTGCGGGGACGGCGCAGGGACTTAGACTTGGCTGTACTAAGCTCTTCTGTATGAGCTCATCTACTATGCCCTGTAACACCTCATGTTCTTGTGGGCTGAGTCTATAGTGCGGTAAGTTAGGAAGTGTAGCTCCGGGATGTAGTTCTATTTGATGTTGCAGATTGCGTAGGGGCGGTAATGAGTCCGGTAATTCGTCTGGCCAAATGTCAGCGTATCGTTGCAACAGGGTCTGAACTTCTAAGGGAAGCTGTTGTAGTTTATCACCATGACAAGTAGCAGTCAGTACCAACGCAAGCATATCGGATTCTTCCTTCCAGGAGTTGATAATGCTCTGTCCCGAAACCATAAGCATAGCAGCTTTTTCAGTTGAAGGCAGGGGAAGATCTTTGGGTGTGTTAGGTAGCAGCCGAATTTTACGGTTCTTTCATTCGAAGGAGTAAGTATTTGAGCGTCCGTCATATACAGCCCCTGTGTCAAATTGCCATGGGCGACCCAAAATAATGTGACACACATCCATCTCTAAGACATCACATAGCACTTCGCACATATAATTCTTCCCAATGGTAAACGTCACTCGACACATTTCGGACACAAGAATTTCAACGCCTTTCTTCACCCAACTGATCTTGTAAGGCTGGGGATTCTTGGTCGTTTTTAATTGGAGCTTCTGTACCACCGATCTAGCGATAATGTTCTCAGTACACCCACTGTCGATCAACATATCGCATACTTTTCCACTAATGGTGCAGCGTGTCCGGAAAATAGAGTGACGCTGTGTATTATTGGTTTGCCGTGGAGCTAGCAGCAATTTTTCCAATATACAAATCAATTGCTCTCCATCATCAGCTTGGAGGTCTTCAAAATCTTGCTCATTCAACATTTCTCCAAGGTACTGTTCACCTTCTTGTTCGGCATCAACTAAGTGCAGTTGTTGGCGATTCGAACAATCATTGGATTTATGTCCGGGCTGAAAACAGCGATAACATTTGAAGGTTGTCGGTTTGGCGTAAGGGTTGTTATCTTTGTTCGGGAATCGTGGCCGTGGTGTAGCAATGGTTTTCGGTTCAGCACCAAGGATACCTGCCCCTCCGACTTGTGGTGATGTAGTTTTGCTGCTACTTCCCATATTTGGTTTAGCAATTTCTCCTGTTGATTCAGGAGTATAGCGGTTACTAATGCGGCTCTTTGGCTGTCGGCTGAGTTGTGATTCAACTTTCAGTGCATAGTTTATTGCCTGCGACAAAGTCCAGACAGAATTAAGCTCTAATTTGTCTTGGATTACTTCCTTCAGGCCACCGATATAGCGTGCCGTGAGTTGATTCTCCGATTCATTCAGGTTGTTCCGGGCACTCAGTCTGTGAAATTCTTCAGTATACTCATTCACTGTTCTTCCTCCTTGTGAACAATGTTGATATTGCACGTATAACATTTGCTCAAAATCGACTGGGAGAAAATGACCACGGAGTAGACGCTTCATTCGGTACCAACTGGTAATTCCTCCTTTCCCTTCACGTCGCCTGGACTGTAATAGCTGCATCCACCACGCTCCGGCTCCGCCCTTAAGGCGACAAGCTACATATTTAACTTGTTTCTCCGGAGCTATCTCCATATAATCAAAAAATGCTTCGACAGATCGCTCCCAGTCCAAGTACTCCTCTATATTCAGGCGACCTTCAAAAAAAGGGATATCTAGTTTGATACGAAACTCACCTTGCTGCCGATGTGAGAAAGGATGTCGCCGTGGTGGTTCATAAAAATTTTGACGCTCGTCTTCTTCTGAGTCTGATGCTCCCAGTTGTTGTAACTCAGTTTCATGCTCAGAGTCAGACCCCATAGTGACAGCAGTAACTGGTCGCCGGTGATTTGGTTGTCGATAGGGTGGAACTTGCGCCGGCGTCACCGTTCGTGCCCCCGTGGGTAATGCCCGATGACCCTTCAGCGAACGAATCTCCGTCCGCATTTCATTCGAGAACCGAGTGAATTCATTGGTGAGTAGTTCAAGTTGCCGCACTATGCTCAACTGGGCACTCCACAAAGCGTCCAAGCTTCGGTCGTCTTCCAGGGTATTGCGTTTACTCCCTTCCGCCATTACTGCTCTGAGCCGAGCTCTGATACCAATATGGTGTAGAACCAGATATACCTGTAAAAAGACAACAGAGAAACAGAGAACAAGTAGAGAACAAGCAGAGAATAGGAAGAAATGCAGAGGAATAGAATCAAGAAGGCAAGCAGATGAAGAACAGAGCAGGAAGATGAAATCCTTTGTGGAAAGTTTGTATTCAATATTCTATCTTCCCAGCAGCTCTCCAATTTTCCTATCTATACGAAAAGTAAATTTGCTAAATAAAAGGATAAGGCCACATTCGGCATACTGACTAAAAACGGTAAAAAGGATATCAGGTGGTAGTGGAGGCTGTAGGTTCGTTAGGACGTAGCATGTGGTAGACTGCTGGACTAGGATAGACCACATCAGGTTGGCTATATCAATTCTTTTTCTTCATTGTGTCATGTTAAAAATCAAATTCTCATTTAAATCTAATAAGGAAAGATCATTTATAATATTATCTAACCAAGTATTTTTAAGTCTACCCTATCTATCTTAACATAATTCAAATCTAATACTTCTACTTTCCTAATCATGTCATTGGAATACCGCCGTTTTATGTGACCAAACCATCTAAGACAACTCTCTCTAATCTTATATGATCCTGAAAAATTCCATTTTTACTTAAAACTTATTTTCTGCCTTAAAGCCTCCTGATGTTTTTCTATATACAAGACAAATTACTCCAACTATATGTTAATCCTATGACTAATCATCTACAAAATAATCTATAGGACACTAATTCTTTTGCTAATTAATCAGAAGCGCTAAACCAATGGAGGATGAATCACTTTCAAACACCAACTTTTTCACAACTAAGGATCTATTTACTCATCAAGCATTAATCTTTCTTAAGCACAATTAGTAAGCTTCTTACTCAATTAGTACTATTAATGCCTTAAGCACAATTATCTTAGATTATTATCCATCATAATATATAAGAGCGCACATTAATATTAAGTTCAAACGGATAAAATTCGCGAAGGGTTTGGATCAATTGCAATGTCTCTCTGTTGCAGATGAAAGCTGCCTAACCAACGGCTATCTCGAAAAACCAATAAGCTGGATCCCCAGCATGCCAGGCATCCGCCTCAAAGACTTCCCCAGCTTCATCCGCACCACTGACCCTAACGATATCATGCTAAATTTCGATGGAAACGAAGCTCAGAACGCCCGCACCGCCCGCGGCCTCATCCTCAACACCTTCGATGAACTGGAAGACTCTGTCATCCAAGCGCTCAACTCCATTTTCCCAAATCTCTACACCATTGGTCCCCTCCCTCTCTTCATCTCCCAACAAACAACAAACAACAGCTCCATCAGCTCCAATCTATGGAAAGAGGATCTCAGCTGTCTCCAATGGCTCGACAAACAGGAAGCTTGTTCTGTTCTGTACGTCAACTTCGGCAGCATAACGGTGGTCACGGGAGATCAGCTTAGGGAATTTGCGTGGGGTTTGAAAAACAGTGGATTCCCCTTCTTGTGGATAATGAGGCCGGATCTGGTGCGCGGGGAGGAGAAGGCGGCCATTGATGAGGTGTTGGAGGGAGTGGAAGAAACTGGGCGAGGGAAAATGGCGAGATGGTGTGTGCAAGAGGAAGTGCTGGGGCACAGAGCAGTGGGAGGGTTTTTGACGCATTGTGGGTGGAATTCGACGATGGAGAGTATATGTGGGGGTGTGGGGATGATTTGTTGGCCGTTCTTTGCGGAGCAGCAGACCAACTGTAGGTATGTGTGTGGAGAATGGGGAATTGGAGCGGAGATTGAGGGGGATCTGAAGAGGGATAAGGTTGAGGGGATTGTGAGGGAGGTGATGGAAGGGGAGAAGGGGAAGGAAATTAGGGTTAGGGCGAAGGAGTGGAAGGAGAGGGCGAGGAGAGCGGTGGATATCGGGGGGTCGTCGTTTGAAGGATTGGAGAGGTTGGTGAGTTTTCTAAGGAATGGGTGTAATTAAGTTTGTTAAATGATTCATGAAAGAAATGAGAAGGATCAGTGGTTTGAATTTACTTTGCATCAATTTTTGAAGAGTTTATTATGTGTTGAGCTTGGATACATAGAATAATCCGGTTTTATTTCTTTGAAGAGTAAAAAAGCAATATTATTCATGACTGTGCTTTTACTGTTAACCGCTGTACTTTTACTATGCTTTTAATATTTACAGAGATAAAGTCGGACGGTTCTCTGTGTCCGATTTTTGCATGTAATAATCTGTCCAATTTTTTTGGGGATTTTCGTACATATCATTATACTCAAAATTTTAATACTTTGTCTATAAATCATAAACAACTTTAATATCAAATATGACACTCATATATTTCATTCCCACCACTCATATCAACTTATAAACTTTAATATTTTTAATTATTGCACTCATATTTGATCTATAAATGATAAGCAAGAAACATTAAAATTTTGATTATTAGATATATAAATAATATGATATAAAGTGGTATGTATGTAAATTTCCTTAGTTTTTTTGTGTGTATTTTTGCAAGGATTTCAGGAAAAAATTTGGGCCAAAAGCTTCAGAAATAATTTTATATATAAAATAAATGATCAAAGAAAAAATATATTTGTTTTGAATTATAAGATAGTATAACAACTAAAATAATTATTCCTTTACTAAAAAAATGACATGAAAACTCATTTTTTGTCATAAGATAAAATAACGGACCCAATGAAGAAGATTCTTTCATTCCAGTTCCAATCATTCCCACGCAAGTGGGAAAGCTGATGAGCACAAATCAATGATGTATACTTATTATAAACAGATAAATCCATAAAAGAATGACAAATATATTAATTTTAATAGAAGCTTTCAATTTTGCACTGATTGAATGCCAATTTTTTTTCGCCTTCAGCATTTCTCAATTCCTTTTATTCACATGATCTTGTCTACAGAAATCCAATGGAAATAATACTGCAAAATGAGGTATATATGAGGCATCTTTGATATTTCTATTGACTTTGATCTTCAGTTCCCATCAAATTAAAGAGATCGAGTTGTAATGGCTTCTTTAAACATCTTGGCTTGCGTTGTTACCGCCAGTTGTTACGGATGGATTAAGAGCTTCAGTGCCTGAAACTTTAAATCACAGAATTTGTTAGGTGGAAAATAATTCAAAGATGTAATTTTGTTCAGATATATGTGAGGAAAATCATCTTTTTTCTCTCAATTCAAATTCTGGTTGGGACAACTTTTTTAATATTTTCTAAAGCAGTTTTTTAAAGTTTATTTAAGAAGCAATACGAAAGCAGTAAGAGAAATTATTCTGTGCAGACATCGGACCGTCTGGAGGCGAATCAGAACATGCCACGTCACTCGGTACATAGCCGCGGTACACAGAAAAAAGTGACGTGATGCATTCTGATTCACCTACGGACGGCGCCCGTATCCGCACAGAGACTATTGATGTCTATCTGTAGTATGAAAAATATTTACATATTTTATTTTTATGATGATTTATTACTCATCAAATATGTGAAAAAAAAAACATAGCTTTGCATAGAAGAGAGGCTACTAAAAATTCTAATAAAAAATATATATATTTGGGATGTTTAGGTCAATTAAGACAAATTCACACACACATCACATATTTAAGCTGTGAATAAAAGACATCTTAGTTGATAGTTAAAGCTCTAAACGAAGAGATCAAGTGAGATAAATAAGTTGATATAATAAACTAATATACCAGAGAGGGCGAGTGATTTCTTGGCATTTGGTGGAGGTTGAAGTTGAAACCCTGGTGGCAGAGAAGATGGAAAGAAGGATCCCTCAGTCTCCATTCTAGCCGTTTGATCTTTCTCGTAGGACTGATGATGAGCTTGAGCTTGCAACATGGATGGAGGAAAGCTGACCCTTGATGATTGGATCATGTAATTTAGCTGAGGGTGTTGATGATACAGATAAGTTGGAGCACCACCGTTCGATCGAATGGTCGAGCCGTACATCATATGATGATAGTATTGTGATGTCAATTGAGAATGGTACGCGCCCTGCAATATTTTTAAAACACAAAAGTTAATGTTGAATACTTGAATTACTATATAATTTTATATGTTTTTTTTTTGTTGAAAATTTAGAAAAAAATATTGTGTAATGATATTCATGTAATTTTGTACCAATGTTGGGATCTCATTTTGTAATACTTTTCAAATGTTTTTCTAATGACAATTTTGATTTTTACAAATTTTTTTTTTGCAAAGAATGGGCAGTAACATTAATTATTACGAATGGGCCTCTTCTTCATTTATTTCATGAGCATCCACTATTCATTTTTTTTTTTGAACAAGGTATCCATCCGCTACCACCCTCGAAAGGATGCTTGACAACGTGACTAATTCTCGGCTGACCTAGAAGAGGAACCCTCCTCAGAAATCTCCTGACCCGTACTTTATTAGGCCACACTTAAGAGGCATTGCCGCTCGAGAGGAATCGAGCACGGGTTGGGGGTTTCTAACCGTACTCGCCCACAAACCAAGCTAAGCAATGGGTTCAACTATTCATTTTAGAGCAGCTTATAAATTCCTATGAGAATAATAGTTATTAATTTTGTATGCAATTCTATAATATTACATATTGAAACCTAAAATTAAACCGAATCAATCATATGCTTAACGTGTTGGTTCAATTGTGACACATAACTTAACTTATTTTAGGATCTGTTTGGGATGACTACAACATTTTATAAAGTTGATTTTGAAGTGATTGTGCAGAAAACAACTTAATTATTCTGATCGTAAAAAATAGCTTTCCACCATTATAATTTTTAAAAAGCAATAGAAAGAAACTAAAAAATATTAGTCAAACAAAATTGTGACTAACTATCTCAACCAGGCCCTTAGTTTGCGAACTAAATGACGTTTGTAATTGATTATGTGAACTTTTAAGAAATCTGATAGCATATACCAGTTTTCAACAGCGTCAAAACAAAAACTACTTATGAGCCTTAACAGTTCAGCAATCAAGTTAATTATTACTAAAAAAATATCACGAGGAGATCAAATAATTAATTAGTTATTTACATAATTAACTCATTATTTATGCACAATTATTTTCTGAATATATAAAAATTGTTTTGAGTGCCAAAACTATTTTTAAAGTTCTTTGCAATTACATTGAAAGCAGGAAAAGGGAATGGCGTCATAAGAGTTCAGAGGAAGACTAACCTGCTGATAGCCATACTCTGAAGCATATGTCATGTAACTGCAAGAATTAACCAAAATTTACTCATTTAAACATCGATCCTTCAGTTATCATTGCAAATTTATAATTATACATATGACCAAGTGCTACTGTCCAATGTCCATAAGGATTTTTTATTTTGAATAATTGTGTAAATATTATATTGAAAGATAGTTACAGAATTATAAAGACTTCTTATGGAAAATTAATTATCCATTAACCACTAACATAATTCAAATTTATCTGTTATAATTATTAAAACTAATTCTTTATAATTTCAAATTAGATGATTGATAATATACTAATTTTTATACAATCTTCCAACCATTTGGATCTGAGCTGGGCCAGCTGACCCGATCCAAATTCGAACAGCTAAGAGGCCTACAGCTCACTGGCAATGGTTAGTTTAACAAACTTATCTAACTAATGAGCGTCAATTAATTGGTTAATTCGTTGGGGTCCCATATACTATTCTGTTTCCTCTGTTAGAACTTACCCATATGGTGTGGGGTAGACCACCTGAGGCATTTGAACTGGCACTCTAGCGTACGGTGGTGCAATTGATTGTGGTGGGGCCACGTAGGATCTTCCTGCTCCTTGGTTTCGTTCTGGCCATGGAGAAGGTATATTGCTAGAGTGATCAATTAACAAGTTGAGGCTTAATTTAAAAAAAAAAAAAAAAAAACAACCGGAAGCAAGACATAACAACAACAACATCAAGCCTTTATCCCACTACGTGAGATCGGCTACATGAATCCTTTTTCTCCATTGTGTCCTATTAAAAGTCAAATTCTGGTTTAAATCTAATAAAGAAAGGTCATTCCTAATATTTTCTAACCCAGTCTTGTTAGGTCTACCCCTACCTTTCTTAACACAAGTCAAATCTAATACCTCTACTCTCCTAACCGGGTCATCGGAAGGCCGCCTTTTTATATGACCAAATCATCTAAGGCGTCTCTCTCTAATCTAATCTTCTATTGGAGCTACTCCAACAAGAAGCAAGACATAGAATTCAGAAATATATAACATGATAGAGGGTTCCAAAAGACAGAAAATGTGAAAACAAAATATAAATAAAAACTAAATGCATCAAGAATAATTAAAATTTTGAAGTTCTTGATAGTTTTTGGAGTTTGCAGTGTTAAAAGTAAGAGGATTGGAGTATATTCACTAATTTAAGAGTAATATTTTAGATTTTAATAATATGTGTCATTGGTTGCACCCTCCGATGGTAAAAAAGAATCGGATGATCACATCTCTTTGCCATTTTTTTTTTATATAAATAGAGAATGCTAATTAAAAAAAGGGTGCAACACGAGAATTTTTTAGGAGGTCACTCATCCTAGTATTATTCTGGCCCAAACATACTAAACTGCAGAATTTTGATGTGATCTGATGCACTAGTGCTAGTATGGTCGCACCCATTTCCCTTTGCCAGCTTGTTTCACTCAACAAGCTGAGTTAGGCATCATAATTATTGAGCACAAAAATATCTAAAAATTTTAAAAGATTTGTATTTATATTTATATTATTTATGCACACAGCATTTTGATTTTGACGCTCTTATTATAAGAAGCCATCGGCCAAATCTTCGAAAAGAGCTGAGTCAGCTCGGAGTAAGACATGGTGGGAGAACTTATCCGGTGAGCTGGCTGGCTCTCCATGCTTATCTTAACCAGCCATGGTGGTGAGCCCCACCAGGACATTTTCTCCGCTACGCCCATAGCATCAAATCATAATTAAAATCCATGCTTTCTATATTTTCCAAATCATCCATCTGTTAAACCTAATTAAGTCAAATTATAATCATCAAAAAATTAATTTAATTTGTTTTGAGAAGAATATAATTTAAAGCATTTAAAACCAAATTTTCTAATTCTTTTTTTTTTTTTCATTAATATTCCATAGTTTTTTAGATTTTGAGGGTACACAAAGTACCTCGCTGGGTTGAAGGACGAGGACGGCCAAGCGCCGCAATGTTGCAGTTGGCCCGCCTGCCATCAATTAGCGGATTTGGATCCGCTATCGACCGTCTTGCCGATTCCGGATCACGAAACGTCACCTGCCCATTAAGGATAAGCCAATTTGAAAAAAATGAACCAATATTGCAAGCAAATCATAATCTCATATAAATGGCGTATAATTCCAAGATAAAAAAAAATTTAGAAATATAAAGACGACCAAGAACAGAGAACAACAAGCATAAATGCAGATATATTTCTTTTAATCCTTAGCTTGTTTGTTTTTCAAATTTTTGCAGGGTGTTTAATGCCTGACAACATGAAAAGTAGTTACTAATAATTAGATGATCAAAAGGCTCTTAAACGTTATTGTAAGAGAGTAGAGAGAGAGAGAGCTGCGTACAAATCCATAGCCCTTGGATCTTCCCGTGTTCTTCTCTGTGATGATGACAGCCTCGAGGATCTCCCCGAACTTCTCGAAGTATTGCCGGAGCTCCTCTGTAGGCGTCTCCCAGGCCAAGCCCCCAACAAACACCTTCGTCAACGTCGTGTCCCCAAACCTCGACCTGTAATAGTGAGGACTATTCTCTCCAATACTCCCCATCACAATCTCTCTCTCTCTCTCTCTCGAAGAAGAAGAAGAAGAAGAAGAAGAATTAATTACTGATCTTGTTCTGCTCTATTACTCTCCCTTCTGAACTCTATTTTCAATCTCCTCCTCCTCTTCCATGTGAAGAAAAGGAGACGAGGGGAGAGAGAATAAATGGTCAAGAAAGAGAGAAACAGTACACAGATTGACAGCTTTGTGATTCTTTTCCTTTACTTTCTATCTCTCTATCTCTCTTCTGTCAAGCCCCAAATATGGTAGCTTCGGTCCACAACGTCTCTCTTGGTCATTAATACTATACAAAGACACCAACTACATATAAACTTAACAATTAAATTAAAAGGCCAAGTGGGGCTCTCGCTTACAATTCACAGCCTCCTTGAGCTAAGTTAGTTTGCATTATATATGGACTTGGGTTGGCTATTTGACTAAGAATTCACAGCTAACCCCTCGTGGTTTGGGTTTTTAATAGGAGCATAGCTAATTTTTTCGAACATTTTGTCCAAGGCAAAATATGCATCATAAAAAAAAAAAAAAGATCAATCAAAATATAGTTGACATGATAGAAACAAAATTAATGACAAACGTGAAAAAAAAAAAAAAGCATAGCCAGAGTTTGGCTCAGAAATAGGCGCTGAATAGATTGAGCTTGATATAAATTAAGGAATTACTTGTTAAATTATACTATCCAGATATACATCAAAATATAATTAGGCTGAGTGTAATGAGTCAAGCAAATTCATAAATCTAGTCGGGCTTGATTAGATAAATAGCATTTGAGTTGAGATTGATGAGCTAAAAAATTAAATTTTAGACAGCACCTGTTAGTTCGTGAGTCGGCTAGTTTAAAAAAAATTAATAAAAAATATATTTAAGATTTAAATAATACCAATAATTATATTGAGAAACCCATGGAAGAACAAGAGATTATTTAGTACAGAGTTCATAAGCAATTTTTCATCCATACTTCAATCATGTGACGACACGTGCATTTTTTCTCTCATGACCATACATTGTGTACAAGAGAAAAAAAAATTTCACGTGTCTCCACATGATTTGAGTCCTGATGGCATCCGAACTCCGCACGTAAGAATTTTTCTGAAGAATAAAAAAAGCCACATACAATCTACCGCAAAAATTATAATGAAGAGTAAATGCATAAAGGATATGAGATGGTTCCAATCATGATAAAATCAGCCAAAGGAGCCACTAACCCTTATCATAATTTAACAAATAAAGATTTTGATCAACTAATATAATGCATGTGAATTTATTTTAATTGACCTAAATGTTATAAAAAAAAAACTGCTCTCTAAGATCAGATATTTCGGTAATATATAAGACAATAATATTTTCGTAAGGATCTATGCTTCTACTTTCTTTCTAGCTAAACCCACTTGTCCACCGCCAGCTGAGTCAGATGGACGTGAATCACCGTTCATCCACTCCGTGACACCATGCATATCTTAACGAAATTTTGGACTGCTTAGTTTTGTTATCATACAAAATATATATTAATGTATTCGCATAATAAATGATTAACACTTATAATCTTAAACTTTTATGTTAAAAATAAATTTAATCAGCAATGTTCTCTAATAAATTTAAAGCCATTTAATCTTTTTCATCGTGTCCTGCATGTTCTTTTCAGACTGTAGTATTCTTCTCCATTGGAAAAGGATAGCGGACAGTACTAATAGTAAAGTTCCTCACTCTAACATATAGAAAAAATATATTAATTAGGAATATTTGGTCTTATTTTACGTCCAACATAAGATTTGAAGTTCTAAATGATTAATACAATTTATGATATCATATATAAATTTTAATCTTAGAATAAATTTAAGAGGTCTAAAGCTCGGCAAAGAAAAATGAGTTATGATATTTTTATACATTTTATTTATAAATAGTAAAAATAATTCATCATTTTATTTATTAATTTGAATTCTAAAAATATCTTTCTTTACAGATAAAATTTATTCTGTAGGGGCGCTACCCCTGAAAACACCCATAAGGGCGTTACCCCTTGACCCTGTGACCTAACTGAACCCCGCCAGGGGCACTACACCCTTGGACTTGAATATGAATATTATTTAATTAATTAAAGGTAAAAATTATGTCAATAAATCCTAATTAAATTTTTCATTATGATTGATTTTAAAGCCCATCATAATTTTGTTTTATCGAGCTGTTATTCTAACACAAAATTTTTCATTAACTACATCCAAAGATTTTTTATTTTTATATGTATTCATATTATAAGAGTTTTAACTACTGATAGAATGATATCATAAAAATGATTAAAATTGCTGCAAATTAAGGCTTCATTTAGGACGGCTTTCTTACTGCTTCTTAAAACAGTTTTTTAGTATAAAATTTTTAATTTTTGCACTAGAAAATTGCTTTAAGAAGCAGTAAGTAAGCTATCCCAAACAAAACCTAAATTACAACAATAAAGCTTCCCCAACAATTATAAAACCTTTGCCAATATTATTCTAGCTGTTAAAACTCACAGAAGCTTTGCAGCGATTCTAAGATCACTTAATTTTTTTTCCGGATCAAAACTACAACGATAGTTTTTTTTTTTTTGAAATAGTTAATTAGGCTTGTTGAGTTATTGAGGAGGTGTAATAAGAGTTTTAAATTAGCCTACATTTCTAATTAACCATTAGGTTAGGTTTGAAAGAGAAAAGTCAAATTATGCCCATTCAACTACTGCCGGCCTTTTGATCAAATCTTATATGCAAATAGCATTAGACGTAAGGTCAGTGCTATATATTGATAGGTTATTATAGAAATTGTATTGCTGCCATCAAGCTAGCAGGTTTAATTGATCAATTCTTAAAGACATATTAGCGGCCTTAAGTGCTTGTCAATGTAAAAGGAAAAAGTAATAATATTAAGAATATCTTTCACTTTCAATTATTTGATGATATTAATTTAACTACCACATTTTCAAACAGTAAATGATTATTTTTTTAATCAAATGACATGCATGCTGAACCATTTGGCATCAGTACTTCACATGTCATTAAAAAGGTTTTATCTTTATCGAAAAATTATTTATATCTTACAACTTGATATTTATTGGTAATATGTTTAAATAATATCATCTCTTGTGGTCGAGCATGATATAACATTCTATAACACAAAAAATTATGTAAATTTTCTTATTTGTTGAGAGACAGAGAGAGAGAGTCATTTCTCTTATGGTAATATTTTTTTTTAATAAAACAGTATTTTATTCATAGAAGGAAAAGATTACGATACCCACGGACCAACAGCAAAATAACAAAAAATCAAACAGGTCAGCAAGTACGAAACAACAACAAGTAGAACAAAATAAGACTTAATCGGACTCAGGAATGGAAGCCCCCTGCACCAATGCCCTGTGGCCAGCCACGGACCATCCATAGGTGAGAACCCTACAAAGCCAACACCACCATGAAATCCAAGCAAAATGCCAAAACACCCAGGTTGCCAACCAGCCGAGCCAATAAGGGGAAGTTGGGGGGCTTCCTCATCATCGTCCACAAAGCCATCAAATACCACTGTCGGTGTAAAAATAGGAAAGAACCACAGCCTATTTCTTCTAGCCTTTACTGTTACGCCTTTTACCACCATTAAGACGACTACGTTCAACAAAATTGACAGGCAAATCCTCCTCAAAGTCATCAAATTCCTCTTCCTCCCCCCAAGAAGAAGAAGAAAAGGAGTAATCCAAAACTAACTAATCAGTTTAAAGCAGAACAAGGTTCTTCACAGACATAGCCACATGAGACTTCAATTCATTGTTAGACATAATTGATATAGAAACATTAATAAAAGTGGCATTACCTCCCAAAATAGCATTGGACACAATCAAATCTAAAATAACAGCCGAAGCCACAACAGCTTGTTCCACGGAATTGATAGGAGAGGAAACACCACAACCAACCAACTCAACAGGGTTAGAAGGCACAAAATGTCACGCCCCAAGATCTAACTTGGAAAGAATGTCAATCAATTACTCAAACAATTTACCAGAGCTATCTAAAAACCTTCAAGTAACAGTCTATCAAACATCTATAAAATTTAAAACATCAATATACAAGTCGATTCATATCTCAAAAGGGGTCATGTACAATACTCAGGAACTACACTACAATCACCAGCTCTGAAATCTATCCTGAGTACAAAAGAATCATCAAAAGACAAAAACCTGAAGATCCGGATCAATTCCTATCTTCTGCTCTCCTGCCCTGACCTGAAAATATCAACCACATATAATGAGCTTTACAAAGCCCAGCAGGTCACCTAATACCTATAACTGAGATCAAAGCACGGCGATGCTATCAATATGCATGTCAGTCAATCACAGTCAATCAAATCTATATCAGTCAATGGTCAATGGATCTATGCAATACGGAAATTCATAGTCAATAAAACCAGTCAATGCAGCAGTAGGCAAATCAATAAATCAAGCTCAATCAATCTACGTCAATCTCGAAGAAATCCGTGCACAGAAGAAAATCAATCAATCCGTCAAATCAATCAATTCGTTCGTCAAATCAATCCGTCTAATCAATCAATCAAATCAAATCAAATCAACTCTATACGATCAAGTCAATCAAAACAATCGAAAAAGCAATATGATATCCTATCAATAAATCAATTAGATTCAAATCAATACAATGCAGAATCAATCTATGGGCAATATAAATATTTATAACATCAATGAACAATATCTAGGTCCATTCTATCCATATCAATATCAATATCAATTATCAATAATCAATAGATGATCAATCATTGAAATCTATAAATCCGTACGAAACAGTAAATCCGATCAAATCAATATTAGCAAAAATCAATGAAACAATAAAACCGTACACAATACAGTAAACATGCATTCAATACAATAATACTGAACAAGTAAAATCAACTGGCTATGTTGCTGTTGTAGAATCCATATTGCTGTTGTAGATCCATACGTTGGTTTCAATCAATAAGAGTCGTCACTCTTTTGCCCGTCGGCCACCCGTCGGCATATCTATAAAAACTCCTTATGACTCCCAATCGTTATATCAATGATCAATAGTTTAAAGGAAAGCCCGTCGGCCCACCATCCTGTACAGGTCAATATCAATCTCCAACCAACGTTCAACCAGGTTCCACTTGTGTTCCAGTATCAATAGTCAATTTAAGAGTCAATTCAATAATCAATCAATAATCAATGCAATAATCAATATTAAATCAATCCAGTACAATCATATCAATAGTCATACACATATCAATTCAATCTATCAATTCCAGAAAATTCGGAAATCATACGAAAATCGGGCAGCGTAACGGCAGTCGGTCAAATTTACACAAAAATCCTGCAAAAAGCACAAGTTCCAAATTTCTCCAAATTACAGTAGAAGATTCACGACATCAATACAAAACTATTATTCTATAGAATCCAAATCAAATCAAGTCCTGATATTTTTCTATTCGATTAAAATCGCGTAGAATCAATTCCGACCGGTAAAATCGTCGTAAAAAATACTCAAATCGTGTGTAATAATCATATCTATAACATACCAAAAGTTGTGCGGTGAAAGTTGTGTCAATACGAAATCAGAACAAAATTTCGACTACGAAAACACAAAACAGATCACAACTCGGTTAAAACTCAATATTTTTGAAAACAGAAATAGGATTCGGAGTCCTTACCACGAGATCTTCACTTTTCCCAACAGCGACGTCGGACGAAAAGCGCTCCGCGGCCTCCAAAACCAGGTTTTCCTCTTTTTCCCTTTCTCTTTCTCTCTCTAAAATCAGATATTTTTAATAAAAAATGATTTTCTCTCTCCTCAAAACGAGCTGATTTTTTGATATAATGAAGCAGATCGTCCTGGGACGATCAGACCAAAATAATCGTCCTGGACGGTTCCCAGGACGGTATTTTCTACAGTGCAGATCGGCCTGGACGATCTCACTATCGTCCCGGACGATCCTGAGAGGAAAATCCAAATCAGAGAGGAACAGTAAGGGAACGAGGTCTCACACAAAATCCCCAGAATTAACCTCCAAAAATAGTTCTTACGGGCCAGGCACAACATCCACACAAGAAAAACTTGCCTTAAGATTAGTATCATAAATCATATCTCCAACCTTACCAATAGATAACCGAGGAGCAGGGGAACCAGGTTCCACCACAACTTCTACATAATCAAGAGGAACCAAAGGAGAATCTGACTTTTCCCCCAATAACATATCATTACTCTTCGCCACAAGGCCAGCATTCTCGACATGGACAGATGTGTGGGATGAAAGATTCAATGCAGGTAAAACAATTCCTCCCCCCCCCCCCCCCCCCCTGTGAGGTTAGGCACTGTAGGGGTTAAAGAAGGGGGCGGCGATAGAGTCAAAAAAGGTTTAGCAATAGCAATACATGGATTAGACGAGAGAAGTGGCCAACAATGCCCAGCCACATGCCCGATACATTAATTTACAAGAATCACAAAATTGTGGGAAATCTTTCATAATCACTTGCTAAACATAACCCAACTTTTTAGGACCTAACAAAACTTTGTACGGGTAGGATTTAGTGATATCAAGCTCCACCAGCACTCGAGCCATGGAAGGTCGAGAACCAACCGAAGTAAAAGAATCAATTTTTAAAGGTTTGTCAAAGATAGAACCCAAACCGTGCAGAATATGGGGGAAAAGAAGATGCAGACGCAAGTGCGAAAATGAAACCCAAATCAGAATGACCAGCGATTCCCAAATCGGAACGACCAACGAGGCGCCATCCCGACACGCACCGGAGAAGAACGAAATCAAAACTAGAAAACCAAATGACAGAAAAAATTGGACAAGGCAGAGAGCACTTCCCTGGAAGCCATGAAGTTTGTGGGCACCACCGAGGGAGAAGCCCCAGCGGGGCGGAGGAAACCCAAGACGCTCTCGGAAAAAATCCTAGTGGACGAGGCAGTTGTTTCAACCTAAAATCCTGAACCACATAATTGATAGGAGAGGAAACACCACAATATCACACATAAGTAGCATTAGTCATAAAGCAAATTATAAATTGGTAAAACAGATTAATTTGTCTGGCCACAAAATTTTTATCTATTTTTAAGAGCTTCATTGAAGTGCCATGTGAAAGTATTAAAAACTAAGAAGAAGAATCCCAACAAATAAAGAGGATTTCAAACATATATATTAGGGATTGCCTTTATCATTGTAAGAATAAAATTACTAACATTCTATATTTACTTATAGAGGTTTTATCACTGTAACAATATTATATATATACTCTTTCTTGGGGGGACATTTAGGTCAACTAAGACAAATTCATGCACACATCACATTTGCATGTCTCAAGCTCAGGCCTCTTGATTGGTCGCCAAAATGTACTCCCAACCAACAGATCAAGATGAGCTGTGTAGGAGTCTCAATTTTTTACAGGACCCGAAAACCCAACCCAAAAACCTAACTCTAACTCCACCCATAAAATATGATTTTGGGTCGACTCATTTAACCAATAGATCAGATTCATGTTCTAATTCTCGCGCTCGCTAGCTCGCTCGAGATCTCAATCATGGTCGCCCTCGCGCCCCGCATTAGATGCTCACCTGCTTTGTGCTCACCTAGCATGTCAGGTCAACCAGGGTTTGGTGTGAGTTGGGTCCGAATTCAAATTTCTAACCCGTTTATGTAATCGGGTCGGGTTCTTGTTGGATCAATTGAGGGCAAATCAGTTTCGAGTTGGACATGAACTCAACCTGAATATCCATTTTGACATGAAGTTACGTATATATACTCAATAGTTGACTAAACATTTTTCTCTTTTTCCTTGAGCAACATTAATTTTGACGTATTCACACTATATTTATTTGAAGTCATAAAAGGGTTCAATAGAAAAACCTAATTCGATAATTCACCCAAAAAAAGTTTATTTTGCGTTGTTGACAAGAAATTCAATTCAATCTATTAGAAAATTTTAGAGAAGAGATGATTTTTTAAGAGTTTGATTCAAGATAGCATATAATACTTATTTTGTGTGGGACGCACAAAGATAATATACAATACTTCTATGTGAAAAAGTGGATCTCTTGCAGCACTTCAAAATAAAAAATTTATATTATTTATCCGATAAGAATCTCGGCCCTACTTGATCAAGCGCTAAAAATGGCTGAATTTTAACTGTGGCTTCTCAGTTTTTGTACAACGTTGATGGTTTCCGGTTGCATGGTCTTTCTGTAAGTGTAAGTGTGCCATCCAACGGACAAATTAGTCTATGTGGAGATCTCACTCAAGTTTATGTCCAGATTTGCTGCGTTTTTTTAATGTTTTTGCTGTATTTTTGCAAAAGGCAGTAAATATATAATTTTAATTGCATAATAGCTGTCCTTTTGTGAAAATACAATAAAAGCGCGGTAAATATCTTACTAATTGAGTATTTGCTACCCTTTTGCAAATACTCAGCAAAATTGCAGCTAATACACAATTAAAATTGTCTATTATTTGCGTTTTGCAAAAATACAACAAAAGAGTGGTAAAAGCGCAACAAATCCGAACGTAAGCTTGCGTGCGGTCTCCACGCAGAATAATTTGCCCTTCCAACGAGACCAAAACTTTTGATCCGTGAGATTTCCGTCTTAGGCCTCAGTAGTAAAACCTGCTTCAGTTATAATTCTTTAATATTTGTTTTTATGAACATATATGAATAATGTGTATGGAAAAAGAGATATAGATCTCCAACAAATAGAGTATCTATTATATCCCAACCTTCAACTATTCATCATCATCCCTTTTTTTTGTTTTTTTTTGTTTTTGTTTTAATCATCATCCCTTGATAACCTTGATAATAGGGTTATAATGACTTTAAGGAGATTATATGGAGAAAAAGTAAAAAAAAAACAAATATTACACAAATTATTTGTACAATGCTACATGCTAATTTAGACATGCGCCGCCTCATGATGGGTTGGAGGAGGATGAAGTCAACGGGCTCTTGGGTGGGCTTAGTGGCAATGAGTACACTCCAGATGAATCTATGACTGAGTCTCGATGAGTGGCCGAGTGTGGCTGGCGGTTTGTGTAGATCTCGTACAACCTTGAGCGGAAAGACAAGTGAGACTTGGCAGGAATTGAGAGCTTTAACCAAACAACAATAACTAAATGATGTGAGAAGTTCTTTTAAGAGGCACTTCTTGTAGCTGAGTTGGGCGAGCTTGAATGTTGTAGGGGGAGAGCTAACGATTGAGGTAGCGGCAATTGGTGGTTTGACAAGGAATCATAAATTCGCCCTGTGCAGGGCGTTTTCTTTAGTAAGCTTAAAATGAGCTAATCCAATGGATCTCGATGGGATACTCCTTACAGTTCTGGGCGAGTTCTCCAAAGAGATCCCTCTTAAGGGCAAGTATCCTCACCATGTTTCGATGGCCACCTTGACAAAAAAAAATATAAGAAAAAAAAATCTTGATGGTAAAGACATTCACGAGTATACAATTACACTTATTTGATAGATTTTAAGTAGATATACTTAGGGATGGTTGTGTGTGTTGTTTTAAAGAATTGATAGCATAGGGGTGCGCTTGGGGTGTTTGCACACGATATCTATATGAATATTTGTGGGATGAATATTTGAAGAGTTAGAAAATATTATTATCAAAGAGTACAAAAATTATCGAATTAAAGGAATGCTCTCTGCCTTGTCTAGTTTTTTTTCTGTCGTTTGGTTTTCTGGTTTTGACTTCGTTCTTCTCCGGTGCATGTTGGGATGGCGCCAAATCGACTAAGCAACCCCGTTTTTTTAGGGGGTTCGCTTAATTCGCGCTCATTCTCGGATGCCCTTTCGGGTTCCTCTTTTATTGCTAACTTTTCAGATCTGAAGACATCTACTTTTTGCCGTTTATCTTCCCTCTGGATTTCGGAGCAGGAAATTCTTGCT
Source organism: Dendrobium nobile (assembly GCA_022539455.1). Classification (NCBI taxonomy): domain Eukaryota; kingdom Viridiplantae; phylum Streptophyta; class Magnoliopsida; order Asparagales; family Orchidaceae; genus Dendrobium; species Dendrobium nobile. Next base: position 64,099,820 of record CM039734.1, read on the forward strand.
TTGGCTGCTCCGTTTCAATTTTCCTTAGTTGATTTCTTTCCCTCGAAGCGTCCCTCTCTTGATTCCATTGCATATTTTTCTTCAACCTTAAGTTGAATGGCGAAATTTCGGTCACCTTGCTGGATCCGACGCATATCTTAATAAAGTTGTCTAATGATCTTGATTACTGTAGGATTTTCTGTCATAAATCATATCTTGTGTATAATTTCTACATGAAACTTACTATGTGGTCTCCCCTTTTTGATGTCAGTGTGGAATCGCCGGTCATTCCGATTTGGATTTCATTTTTGCACTTTCGTCCGCATCTTTTTTCCTCTCGTATTCTGCACGGTTTGGGTTCTATCTTAGGCAAACCTTTGAAAATTGATTCTTTTACTTCGGTTGGTTCTCGACCTTCAATGGCTCAAGTGCTGGTGGAGCTTGATATCACTAAATCCTACCCGTACAAGATTTTGCTAGGTCCTAAAAAGTTGGGTTATGTTCAGCAAGTGATTATGAAAAATTTCCCACCATTTTGTGATTTTTGTAAATGCATCGGGCATGTGGCTGGGAATTGTCGGCCACTTTTGTTAGGTTCTTTTTTGACTTAATCGGGGGGGGGGGGGGTTGGAATTGTTGTATAACCTGTATTGAATCTTTCATCCCACACATCTGTCCATATCGAGAATCCTGGCCTTATGGCGGAGAGTGATGATTTGTTATTGGGGGAAAAGTCATTTTCTCCTTTGGTTCCTCTTGATTCTGTGGAAGTTGCAGTGGAACATGTTTCCCCTGCTCCTCGGTTATTTATTGGTGAGGCTAGAGATATGATTTGTGATACTAATCTTAAGGCAAGTTTTTCTTGTGTGGCTGTTGTGCCTGACCCGATAGAACTATTTGTGGAGGTTAATTCTGGAGATTTTGTGCCTTCTAACCCTTTTGAGTTGGTTGGTTGTGGTGTTTCATCACCTATCAATTATGTGGAACAAGCTATTGTGGCTTTGCCTGTTATTTTAGATTTGAATGTGTCCAATGCTATTTTGGGAGGTAATGCCACTTTTATTAATGTTCCTATATCAATTATGTCTAACAATGAATTGAAGTCTCATGTGGCTAAGTCTGTGAAGAACTCTGTTCTGGTTTAAATTGATTGGTTATTTTTGGATGACTCCTTTTTCTTGTTCTTCTTGGGATGTAGGAAGAGAAATTTGATGACTTTGAGGAGGATTTGCCTGTCAATTTTGTTGAACATAGTCGTCTTAATGGTGGTAAAAGGCGTAACAGTAAAGGCTAGAAGAAATAGGCTGTGGTTCTTTCCTATTTTTACACCGACAGTGGTATTTGATGGCTTTGTGGACGATGATGAGGAAGCCCCCCCAACTTCCCCTTGTTGGCTCAGCTAGTTTGCAACCTGGGTGTTTTGGCCTTTTGCTTGGATTTCATTGTGGTGTTGGCCTTGTGGGGTTCTCACCTATGGATGGTCCGTGGCTGGCCACAGGGCTGGTGCAGGGGGCTTCCATTCCTAAGTCCGATTAAGTCTTATTTTGTTCTGCTTGTGTTGTTTCGTATCTTGCTGTCTTGTTTGATTTTTTATTATTTTGCTGTAGTGGCTGTAGGTCCGTAGATGTATTCAATTCCTCATGAATAAAATATTGTTTTATTAAAAAAAAAATAATAACCATAAGAGAAATGACTCCTCTCTCTCTGTCTCTCA
>CM039734.1:64101612-64325608 GCA_022539455.1 Dendrobium nobile
CTATCATCTACTTTGATTCTCTTTTTTATACTTCTTTACATATTGATGTTCTATTTGCTAGCTTGTATATATTTTATGTCGCTAGAGTGTTGAAAGTTGATGTTTGGCCACATTAAACGAGAGGTCTTTCGATGATCATGTCAGGAAATTGAGGTATTAGATTTGACTTATGTTAAGAAAGGTAGAGATAGACTACAATGTCTTTGTTAGAAAATATTAGAAATGATATTTCTTTATTAGATTTAAATGAGAATTTGATTTTTAACATGACACAATGGCGAAAAAAGATTCATGTAGCCGACCCCATGTAGTAGGACAAAGACTTGATGTTGTTGTTGTTGTTGTTGTAGAGTGTTGAAAGTTAGGATTCTAACTACTTTTACATATTTTTTCAATATGATGAAAAATGTTAGGATGAATATCTTAGTATTGTGCATCAAACATATCTTTATAATATTGTATATAAATATAAAAGGTCAAATATCTTGATTTAAATTCAGTCAAAATAAGTTAATTTATTTTAAAATTATTTAATATAAGTTTTAATTATTTATTTTTATGTTATATTGATATTAAAAATAAATCCAACAAATCTAACATATTTAAATCAAGATCTCTAACTCCTCCCCAGGGTCGGGTGAACCTGGAAATGCGAAATTATTAGAATGATTGATGTGTCAAAGTTATTGGAATCCTAGATGTGTATTTTCGTAAATATGTACTTTCTTATGATCTAGATGGCTAAAGGGTTGGGAAGTAAATCATGTGCGAATGCAAATAAAAATGAAAAAATGCAGCAAAAAAAAAAAAACATCAAGATTACACACAGAAAATTCAAAATCAAGAAAAAAAAAATATATGGAGTCACATCACATCAAAAAATTTACTAAAAATTAGGAAATTGTACATATCTCTTTTCATCTCTGTTTTTTATCTCTTTTCACTCTTGGATTAATTGTTTTTCTTATAAAACTACAAAGAGATGCACTCATAAATCACCCACAGGACGCAACCCTTCAGCTTAAACAAGAAGAGCTACAAAATTCCACTCTTTCTTCAGTTTGATGTCAATGACGTAATGCTGGTGTCTGGAGCACGTGACGCTTTGTTCGCGGTCTGTTTCTAGCTAGACAATAAAATGTTGCAGCCCTCAGTTGTTGCACGAAAAAAAAAGGGGCAAAGCCCCCGAACCCAAGTAGGGGGAGGCCTTTGGCAAACTCGACCAACGAAGTTGAGGTCTGATCGAGGTAACAATACAACCGATTGATCAACACAATCAGATTTCATACATAACTTTAAAAAGCCACATCTAACTAAAGATTCAGGATATGTTTGGGAGAACTTGCTCGTTGCTTTGCTTATCAAATAACAACCATAATTTCATTTTGCTAATACTCCATTGCTAATTTCTCATTGTTTTTCAAAAACGAATGCGGCGGCAAGATACTTTTCCAATCACAACGGTTAAGTTAATTTTTCACATAATAACTTCACAACTAATCTTATAAATGCTACATATATCCTAAACAAACCTTTAGTTTACTGCTGCTCAAATGTTGAAAGCTAATTGCTGTTATTTGCCATAAATCCTCATTTCTCGTGAACAACAATCACATAGCAAGTATTAATTTTTACTCAAGTTGCTTATCATATATCTTGCTCTCTAATGTCAGTCTAGTTTGACTTGGTTTCTTCGTATTTGTTGCAGCATAATACTAGTAAGCTGTGAATTGTATTTACTGTCTCATTTTTGCCATGCATTAGCCAGTTCGGCATTAGGATCGATGCCTAGGCTAGAAGATGATGCAATAATTTCCTAGATAAACAGACGTAATAGGAGCACATATGCAGCTCATATTGATCTGTCCGTTGTGAATTTTGACTACTAATTAAGATGTCTTGACTCTTGAGTTTGAAATTTGTGTTTGTGATGAGTAAGTTTATCTTAGTTTATGAGAATGCAAATGAGTTTCATGATCCACAGAATAGGTATAATTTCATGGCAAGTCAAATAGTTGATCATGCTATTTCTAGTGGTGTTGGAAAAATATCTAAAAGTAAATCTAAGAAAAAATAGTGATTTATGTTGTGCTTGGTTTGGATTTTCTATTGGTTGTTGGACTATGATGAGGCAATTCTGCTTAATCCCAGGTTGGCCTTAAGCTGACAACCTTGGTGATTAGTGTGGTTATCTCCGTGCCTTTTGGTGTTGCTTATTGAACTTCGGCTGGTTGCTTTGTGGCTTACTACCGCCAATGGATGGTCATTTCTTCGCTACTCGGTGGGTGCAGGATTGCCATACTAAGTCCTTTTGGTGTAGTATCCTTCGTTTTTTTTTTGGGCCTTTTATGTGTCATGTTTTTGTCATCTAAGCTAGTCGTTTCGTAACGTTGGTTCTTATGTTGTAAGTGTGTGTTTTTAGCTTTGTGTGGTTGTTGTACTCTTCTTTTTTGTTGAATAAAATTTGAGGCTAGTCCCTTATATATAAATATAATATATATATATTATATATATATATAAATATATATATATATATATATATATATATATATATAATATAATATAAATATATAAATATAAATAATATATATAAATATATTAATATATATATATAAATATATGACACGTCATGCAAAAATTATCTTGATCGGGCACGAATCTCAGGCAAAAACAAGTTGGAAACTTCAAAAATTAAACCGGGAGCACCTGAACCCGATTCATCGCAAACTTACAGTCAAACTGAGCGTCTCGGAAATACGAACCCACGACACCAAATTTGACTCATCCGAGCCCAAATGAGTCCAAATCAAGGATCCAAAGCGCTGTTGGAAGGGAACCACAATTTCGTTACCAAACGTCTCGATTTTAGCGAGCTTATAGTCGAATCATGGCTCGACGAGACAAATCCAACGAGCAAAGATCATGGATTCCAACATCATAAGGCCCTTCAAATGGCTGACAACGTGTATGATCAAAGGATTCAACATCAGCCGTCCATTCAAACACACCCTTTTGCCCCTGATCTCACACCTATTTACAAGCCATGCCACTTCAGAAAAATTATAAATAGAGCCCTCATTCTTCACAAGAGGGAGAAGCTAAGAGAGAGAAGAAGAAGAGAAGGGGAAGGAGAATCAGCTCTTCCTCGACTACCGCCAGAGTTCTTCCTGCCGCCCGAACACGCCAGGATTCTGCTGGATATTCGGGAGAACGCCAGAATTCTGCCCAACTTCAACGGGATGCCGAAATTCTTCTCAATTAACGACAGAGTTCCCTCCTGACGCCGAAAACTCCGCTCAAAGATGTCGGAGTTCTCCTCGTCCACCAACAGACGTCGGACTTCTACCCGACACCTGACATTCACTCTTCGCCAAGTTTTTCTACCCGACGCCCGTATTTCTACAGTTATCGGACTTTCGCTGGAACGTATATCCCGAACATGGATTTCTTTCCATTGTAAGACTTCTACTTGATGCCATCCTTCTGACCTTCATCGTCAGACAGTCCTTCCATCCTCCGCCGCAAGGCAACTGTCCTTCTGACCTCTGTCGCCAGCCGACTAGGTCCTCCTGACTTATGTCGCCCACCGACTATTGTCCTTCTGACTTACGTCGCCCACCGACTATAGTCTTTCCGACCTCCGTCGCCCGCTAACTACGGTCCTCCTGACTTATGTCGCCTGCCGACTACAGTCTTTCCGACCTCTGTTGCCCGCTGACTACAGTCCTCATGACTTATGTCGCCCGCCGACTACAGTTTTTCCGACCTCTATCGCCCGCCGACTACGGTCCCTCCTGACATGATCGCCCCGCCAACTACAGTCTTTCCGACCTCTGTCACCCACCGACTACGGTTCTCACTGACTTACGTCGCTCGCCGACTATAGTCCTTCCGACCTCCGTCCCAACCGACTACGTCCCTACTGACTTACTCAAAATCTACCAACTGACAACCTTCCGACCTCCGTCGTCCGCCGACTTCGGTTCCCTCCCGACCAAACAAACATGTTAATAGTGTTTATTCTTTGTATTTTACATCATGTAATGTACTCTATAAATGTACATCAAGTTAAGCCCTTCTCCCAAGGAAGGGCCTCATATTGTAATCGACGCAAAAATTAGTTGATCATTCAAATTGGCTAGGCAACCATGGATTTTTTCCCCCTTTTCAGGTTTTCCACTAAAAATATTGGTTACTCATAAATGCTAGCCCTCTCTCCTTATCTGATTGCGTGCCGGAATTTCGTATAACGCTAAAAAAAAAAATACACTTATATTCTCCACCGTCGCGAATACTACCAGTTATATATATATATATTAATATATATATATATATATATATATATATAATATATATAAAATATATAATATATATATAATATATAATATATATTATATATAAAACTTCAGGACGCACACAAAGCCTATAGCAAGTTTGTTGTGCATACCTTATAAGAACAAACTAATGCAACCAAGTCAAAAGCTCTAGTAAAAAATAGGGAGATTATTAGGGGGGTCATGTGAACGAGGGAACCTCCCGCACAAGATTGGGTACCCTAGCGGTACCCGTACACGATACCGCTGGGTACCGGTACCCAGTACTTATGCGGACGATGCGCACTCCGCACCCAATAATTTTTTCACAAATAGGCACCATCTTTAGTAAGCCTATATGTCTTAGTTTGATTCATCCACCAGTGCCAGTGTAATGCATCCTTAAACCTTAAACAGTTGAGACCTTAGGCATCAACAACTTAGTGGTGGGGGGCGGGAGGAGGTAAGCACCTGTTATATGCTATAAAGACGTAACTAAATATCGACTATTAGAAGTTTGAGTGACTGCTAGCTGAAGTTCTCAACCAAAATTGAGTGCTATGAGAACCTATCGATCTAATAATCAATCTAAAACTCGATGGATAAACCTTTTACGGTTAATTCATTTAGGCCTAATGACTGACTAAAAAACTATCTAAACAAATCTCATTATAATTTTGTTTTATATTTTAATTCTTCAAAGGACCGAAATGGTTTGGTACAACTAAGACTAGCATGAATTATTTGATTAGTCTAAGCTCGAGTGGCCAAATATATACTACCCTATAGTTTTGCAGCTGAGAGGTCTCATACGTCTTAATTTTGTGGTAAATATTATGCAAATTAAAACTATGCCGAGAATGACAATAAAAAAATAAAAAATAACAAATAAAGAGAAAAATAAAGAAACAGTACACAGATTATCCTTATCACCTTATGATGAGTTGTACATAATAAAGAAAGAACTAAATTATCATTGATTATATTGGTCGATAATACAATCAGGTGATTATAAAGTTTATTGATTCTTATTTTAAACCTAGGGGTGTCAATTTCGGGTCACAGGTCGGATTCGGGTCGAACCTGTAACTGACCCGGATTCAATCGGGTTGACCCTAATCTGACCCGAGTAGGTAAACGAGTCGAATATTCGAACCCGGACTCGACCTGGCCGGTTGCCGTTGACCCGACCCGACACAGGAAGGAGACCAGCCCGGACGGGTCGCGGTTGAGAGCAGACGCCGGTAGCGTTGCGGACGCGGGCTGGAAGCGTGCGGGCGGGCGGGTGTCTCACGTGGAACCGAGGGTCCGCGGTGCGTCGGTGCGCGACTGGTGGGGCGGCGGGTGCGTGCTGGCTGGTGTGCGACCAGGTGCGCTACAGCGCGCCTGCTCAGGCCACGAACTCGCGCACGCGGGTGCACGGGCACGTGCGGCAGGCAGCTAATTGCGGGCACGCGCAAGCAGCTTCGACAGCGTCGCGGCAGCTGCGGGGCAGGGCGGCAGGCAGCTCCGCAAGGGCCACTGGGCGGGGGCTGCAAGCCTAGGCCGGTCCACGAGGCAGCCAGGCAGTATTTTAAACAGGTTTTCGGGTTGACCGGCATCCACGTCTGGTCAACCCAAACCCGACCCGTTTTTTAAAGGTCGAATTCAAACCGACCGATCCGTTTGAAAAAACGGGTTCAGGTCCAACCCGATTTTCCGAGTCGGATTTTGTGTCGTGTCAAATATTGACACACTATTTAAACCTCAATAAATATAAGTACTCATTGTGAGTAATATAAGATGAATACATTTACTTAGTAATTTTATATTGGCATACATTAGATACTAAAGATTGAGTTGTGATAAAACGAGCCACATGTTGAGAATATTACTATCAAGTGACTAATAAATAAGCATATCTAATTTAAGGCAACTTTTCACATATTTTTTCTTTCTTATTGACTGAGATTGAATAGATTGTTCACCTCTAATGACATCCAATGAGCATATTTCATTGACCTTAATCTTGACCCTACGAAATCACTTGAATAAAGGACTTCTCCATTTGATTTTTATGAATGCTCTCAAATAGACTCATGAGGATAAACTAGATGGACTAATTCTAAGTTTGAAATTTGTGCAATTCCATAAGCCATGTGATGGCCCAATGAGCTCCTTGATCAAATTATGAATGATGCCTAACTTAATTCAAGATAAGAAATGAATGCATTAAAAGTTAGGCAAGATAAATCTTAATTGATGACATTTAGTGCCTCAAAATTTATAGAAATCTTCGTAACTTAAAAAGAACTTACCGTCATACATAATATGACAGTTGTTGTCGGCGCATATAAGAAATTTATAATTCTTAGTAATGCACGTTATGAAAATGATCTTTTGAGTAAACATACAATAAAGACATTAACTTTTAAAAGTATAACACATGAAAGCATAAATGACATCATTAAAGTTCAACTTAAACTTCGAGTCTATAAATATTCATTTAATTGAAGTAAAAGAAGAGAAATGAATGAGAAAATGCATTATAGTTAAAAAAAATGCATCCAATCATCTAAATGCGATGGGAGGAGAGAGAGTAAGGAGGAGAAAGTCCTTTTGGTGAAGGAGAAATTCCTTTTTTAAATAATATAGATCTCTCAACAAATAAGAAAATTTACATAATTTTTTGTGTTATAGAATGTTATATCATGCTCGACCACAAGAGATGATATTATTTAAACATATTACCAATAAATATCAAGTTGTAAGATATAAATAATTTTTCGTTATAAGATAAGACCTTTTTAATGACATGTGAAGTACTGATGCCAAATGGTTCAGCATGCATGTCATTTGATTTAAAAAATAATCATTTACTGTTTGAAAATGTGGTAGTTAAATTAATATCATCAAATAATTGAAAGTGAAAGATATTTAATATTATTACTTTTTCCTTTTACATTGACAAGCACTTAAGGCCGCTAATATGTCTTTAAGAATTGATCAATTAAACCTGCTAGCTTGATGGCAGCAATACAATTTCTATAATAACCTATCAATATATAGCACTCACCTTACGTCTAATGCTATTTGCATATAAGATTTGATCAAAAGGCCGGCAGTAGTTGAATGGGCATAATTTGACTTTTCTCTTTCAAACCTAACCTAATGGTTTATTTAGAAATGTAGGCTAATTTAAAACTCTTATTACACCTCCTCAATAACTCAACAAGCCTAATTAACTATTTCAAAAAAAAAAAAAACTATCGTTGTAGTTTTGATCCGAAAAAAATTAAGTGATCTTAGAATCGCTGCAAAGCTTCTGTGAGTTTTAACAGCTAGAATAATATTGGCAAAGGTTTTATAATTGTTGGGGAAGCTTTATTGTTGTAATTTAGGTTTTGTTTGGGATAGCTTACTTACTGCTTCTTAAAGCAATTTTCTAGTGCAAAAATTAAAAATTTTATACTAAAAAACTGTTTTAAGAAGCATGTATAAAAAGCCGTCCTAAATGAAGCCTTAATTTGCAGCAATTTTAATCATTTTTTATGATATCATTCTATCAGTAGTTAAAACTCTTATAATATGAATACATATAAAATAAAAAATCTTTGGATGTAGTTAATGAAAAATTTTGTGTTAGAATAACAGCTCGATAAAAAAAAATTATGATGGGCTTTAAAATCAATCATAATGAAAAATTTAATTAGGATTTATTGACATAATTTTTACCTTTAATTATTAAATAATATTCATATTCAAGTCCAAGGGTGTAGTGCCCTGGCGGGGTTCAGTTAGGTCACAGGGTCAAGGGGTAACGCCCTTATGGGTGTTTTCAGGGTAGCGCCCCTACAGAATAAATTTTATCTGTAAAGAAAGATATATTTTAGAATTCAAATTAATAAATAAAATGATAATTATTTTTACTATTTATAAATAAAATGTATAAAAATATCATAACTCATTTTTCTTTGCCGAGCTTTAGACCTCTTAAATTTATTCTAAGATTAAAATTTATATATGATATCATAAATTGTATAATTCATATAGATTTAGAACTTCAAATCTTATGTTGGACGTTAAATAAGACCAAATATTCCTAATTAATATATTTTTTCTATATGTTAGAGTGAGGAACTTTACTATTAGTACTGTCCGCTATCCTTTTCAATGGAGAAGAATACTACAGTCTGAAAAGAACATGCAGGACACGATGAAAAGATTAAATGGCTTTAAATTTATTAGAGAACGTTGCTGATTAATTTATTTTTAACATAAAAGTTTAAGATTATAAGTGTTAATCATTTATTATGCGAATACATTAATATATTTTGTATGATAACAAAACTAAGCAGTCCAAAATTTCGTTAAGATATGCATGGTGTCACGGAGTGGATGAACGGTGATTCACGTCCATCTGACTCAGCTGGCGGTGGACAGTGGGTTTAGCTAGAAAGAAAGTAGAAGCATAGATCCTTACGAAAATATTATTGTCTTATATATTACCGAAATATCTGATCTTAGAGGGCAGTTTTTTTTTTATAACATTTAGGTCAATTAAAATAAATTCACATGCACTATATTAGTTGATCAAAATCTTTATTTGTTACATTATGATAAGGGTTAGTGGCTCCTTTGGCTGATTTTATCATGATTGGAACCATCTCATATCCTTTATGCATTTACTCTTCATTATAATTTTTGCGGTGGATTGTATGTGGCTTTTTTTATTCTTCAAAAAAATTTTTACGTGCGGAGTTCGGATGCCATCAGGACTCAAATCATTTGAAGACACGTGAAATTTTTTTTTTCGTGTACACAATGTATAGTCGTGAGAGAAAAAATGCACGTGTCGTCACGTGATTGAAGTATGGATGAAAAATTGCTTATGAACTCTGTACTAAATAATATCTTGTTCTTCCATGGGTTTCTCAATATAATTATTGGTATTATTTAAATCTTAAATATATTTTTTATTAATTTTTTTTAAACTAGCCGACTCACGAACTAACAGGTGCTGTCTAAAATGTAACTTTTTAGCTCATCAATCTCAACTCAAGTGCTATTTATCTAATCAAGCCCGACTAGATTTATGAATTTGCTTGACTCATTACACCCAGCCTAATTATATTTTGATGTATATCTGGACAGTATAATTGAACAAGTAATTCCTTAATTTATATCAAGCTCAATCTATTCAGCGCCTATTTCTGAGCCAAACTCTGGCTATGCTTTTTTTTTCACGTTTGTCATTAATTTTGTTTCTATCATGTCAACTATATTTTGATTGATCTTTTTTTTTTATGATGCATATTTTGCCTTGGACAAAATGTTCGAAAAAATTAGCTATGCTCCTATTAAAAACCCAAACCACGAGGGGTTAGCTGTGAATTCTTAGTCAAATAACCCAACGTCCATATATAATGCAAACTAACTTAGCTCAAGGAGGCTGTGAATTGTAAGCGAGAGCCCCACTTGGCCTTTTAATTTAGTTATTAAGTGTATATGAAGTTGGTGTCTTTGTATAGTATTAATGACCAAGAGAGACGTTGTGGACCGAAGCTACCATATTTGGGGCTTGACAGAAGAGAGATAGAGAGATAGAAAGTAAAGGAAAAGAATCACAAAGCTGTCAATCTGTGTACTGTTTCTCTCTTTCTTGACCATTTATTCTCTCTCCCCTCGTCTCCTTTTCTTCACATGGAAGAGGAGGAGGAGATTGAAAATAGAGTTCAGAAGGGAGAGTAATCGAGCAGAACAAGATCAGTAATTAATTCTTCTTCTTCTTCTTCTTCTTCTTCTTAGAGAGAGAGAGAGAGAGAGATTGTGATGGGGAGTATTGGAGAGAATAGTCCTCACTATTACAGGTCGAGGTTTGGGGACACGACGTTGACGAAGGTGTTTGTTGGGGGCTTGGCCTGGGAGACGCCAACAGAGGAGCTCCGGCAATACTTCGAGAAGTTCGGGGAGATCCTCGAGGCTGTCATCATCACAGAGAAGAACACGGGAAGATCCAAGGGCTATGGATTTGTACGCAGCTCTCTCTCTCTCTACTCTCTTACAATAACGTTTAAGAGCCTTTTGATCATCTAATTATTAGTAACTACTTTTCTTGTTGTCAGGCATTAAACACCCTGCAAAAATTTGAAAAACAAACAAGCTAAGGATTAAAAGAAATATATCTGCATTTATGCTTGTTGTTCTCTGTTCTTGGTCGTCTTTATATTTCTAAATTTTTTTTATCTTGGAATTATACGCCATTTATATGAGATTATGATTTGCTTGCAATATTGGTTCATTTTTTTCAAATTGGCTTATCCTTAATGGGCAGGTGACGTTTCGTGATCCGGAATCGGCAAGACGGTCGATAGCGGATCCAAATCCGCTAATTGATGGCAGGCGGGCCAACTGCAACATTGCGGCGCTTGGCCGTCCTCGTCCTTCAACCCAGCGAGGTACTGTGTGTACCCTCAAAATCTAAAAAACTATGGAATATTAATGAAAAAAAAAAAGAATTAGAAAATTTGGTTTTAAATGCTTTAAATTATATTCTTCTCAAAACAAATTAAATTAATTTTTTGATGATTATAATTTGACTTAATTAGGTTTAACAGATGGATGATTTGGAAAATATAGAAAGCATGGATTTTAATTATGATTTGATGCTATGGGCGTAGCGGAGAAAATGTCCTGGTGGGGCTCACCACCATGGCTGATTAAGATAAGCATGGAGAGCCAGCCAGCTGACCGGATAAGTTCTCCCACCATGTCTTACTCCGAGCTGACTCAGCTCTTTTCGAAGATTTGGCCGATGACTTCTTATAATAACAGCGTCAAAATCAAAATGCTGTGTGCATAAATAATATAAATATAAATCCAAATCTTTTAAAATTTTTAGATATTTTTGTGCTCAATAATTATGATGCCTAACTCAGCTTGTTGAGTGAAACAAGCTGGCAAAGGGAAATGGGTGCGACCATACTAGCACTAGTGCACCAGATCACATCAAAATTCTGCAGTTTAGTATGTTTGGGCCAGAATAATACTAGGATGAGTGACCTCCTAAAAAATTCTCGTGTTGCACCCTTTTTTTAATTAGCATTCTCTATTTATATAAAAAAAAATGGCAAAGAGATGTGATCATCCGATTCTTTTTTACCATCGGAGGGTGCAACCAATGACACATATTATTAAAATCTAAAATATTACTCTTAAATTAGTGAATATACTCCAATCCTCTTACTTTTAACACTGCAAACTCCAAAAACTATCAAGAACTTCAAAATTTTAATTATTCTTGATGCATTTAGTTTTTATTTATATTTTGTTTTCACATTTTCTGTCTTTTGGAACCCTCTATCATGTTATATATTTCTGAATTCTATGTCTTGCTTCTTGTTGGAGTAGCTCCAATAGAAGATTAGATTAGAGAGAGACGCCTTAGATGATTTGGTCATATAAAAAGGCGGCCTTCCGATGACCCGGTTAGGAGAGTAGAGGTATTAGATTTGACTTGTGTTAAGAAAGGTAGGGGTAGACCTAACAAGACTGGGTTAGAAAATATTAGGAATGACCTTTCTTTATTAGATTTAAACCAGAATTTGACTTTTAATAGGACACAATGGAGAAAAAGGATTCATGTAGCCGATCTCACGTAGTGGGATAAAGGCTTGATGTTGTTGTTGTTATGTCTTGCTTCCGGTTGTTTTTTTTTTTTTTTTTTTTAAATTAAGCCTCAACTTGTTAATTGATCACTCTAGCAATATACCTTCTCCATGGCCAGAACGAAACCAAGGAGCAGGAAGATCCTACGTGGCCCCACCACAATCAATTGCACCACCGTACGCTAGAGTGCCAGTTCAAATGCCTCAGGTGGTCTACCCCACACCATATGGGTAAGTTCTAACAGAGGAAACAAAATAGTGAATTAGCCAATTAATTAACGCTCATTAGTTAGATAAGTTTGTTAAACTAACCATTGCCAGTGAGCTGTAGGCCTCTTAGCTGTTTGAATTTGGATCGGGTCAGCTGGCCCAGCTCAGATCCAAATGGTTGGAAGATTGTATAAAAATTAGTATATTATCAATCATTTAATTTGAAATTATAAAGAATTAGTTTTAATAATTATAACAGATAAATTTGAATTATGTTAGTGGTTAATGGATAATTAATTTTCCATAAGAAGTCTTTATAATTCTGTAACTATTTTTCAATATAATATTTACACAATAATTTCAAACAAATCATTATGGGCATTGGACAGTAGCACTTGGTCATGTTTATGATTATAAATTTGCAAAAATAACCGAAGGTTCGATGTCTAAATGAGTTAATTTTGGTTAATTCTTGCAGTTACATGACATATGCTTCAGAGTATGGCTATCAGCAGGTTAGTCTTCCTCTGAACTCTTATGACGCCATTCCCTTTTCCTGCTTTCAATGTAATTGCAAAGAACTTTAAAAATAGTTTTGGCACTCAAAACAATTTTTATATATTCAGAAAATAATTGTGCATAAATAATGAGTTAATTATGTAAATAACTAATTAATTATTTGATCTCCTCGTGATATTTTTTTAGTAATAATTAACTTGATTGCTGAACTGTTAAGGCTCATAAGTAGTTTTTGTTTTGACGCTGATGAAAACTGGTATATGCTATCAGATTTCATAAAAGTTCACATAATCAATTACAAAGGTCATTTAGTTCGCAAACTATGGGCCTGTTTGAGATAGTTAGTCACAATTTTGTTTGACTAATATTTTTTAGTTTCTTTCTATTGCTTTTCAAAAATTATAATGGTGGAAAGCAATTTTTTACGATCAGAATAATTAAGTTGTTTTCTGCACAATCACTTCAAAATCAACTTTATAAAATGTTGTAGTCATCCCAAACAGATCCTAAAATAAGTTAAGTTATGTGTCACAATTGAACCAACACGTTAAGCATATGATTGATTCGGTTTAATTTTAGGTTTCAATATGTAATATTATAGAATTGCATACAAAATTAATAACTATTATTCTCATAGGAATTTATAAGCTGCTCTAAAATGAATAGTTGAACCCATTGCTTAGCTTGGTTTGTGGGCGAGTACGGTTAGAAACCCCCAACCCGTGCTCGATTCCTCTCGAGCAGCAATGCCTCTTAAGTGTGGCCCAATAAAGTACGGGTCAGGAGATTTCTGAGGAGGGTTCCTCTTCTAGGTCAGCCGAGAATTAGTCACGTTGTCAAGCATCCTTTCGAGGGTGGTAGCGGATGGATACCTTGTTCAAAAAAAAAAAATGAATAGTGGATGCTCATGAAATAAATGAAGAAGAGGCCCATTCGTAATAATGAATGTTACTGCCCATTCTTTGCAAAAAAAAATTGTAAAAATCAAAATTGTCATTAGAAAAACATTTGAAAAGTATTACAAAATGAGATCCCAACATTTGTACAAAATTACATGAATATCATTACACAATATTTTTTTCTAAATTTTCAACAAAAAAAAAACATATAAAATTATATAGTAATTCAAGTATTCAACATTAACTTTTGTGTTTTAAAAATATTGCAGGGCGCGTACCATTCTCAATTGACATCACAATACTATCATCATATGATGTACGGCTCGACCATTCGATCGAACGGTGGTGCTCCAACTTATCTGTATCATCAACACCCTCAGCTAAATTACATGATCCAATCATCAAGGGTCAGCTTTCCTCCATCCATGTTGCAAGCTCAAGCTCATCATCAGTCCTACGAGAAAGATCAAACGGCTAGAATGGAGACTGAGGGATCCTTCTTTCCATCTTCTCTGCCACCAGGGTTTCAACTTCAACCTCCACCAAATGCCAAGAAATCACTCGCCCTCTCTGGTATATTAGTTTATTATATCAACTTATTTATCTCACTTGATCTCTTAGTTGCGAGCTTTGACTATCAACTAAGATATCTTTTATTCACAGCTTAAATATGTGATGTGTGTATGAATTTGTCTTAATTGACCTAAACATCCCAAATATATATATTTTTTATTAGAATTTTTAGTGGCCTCTCTTCTATGCAAAGCTATGTTTTTTTTCACACATATCATCATAAAAATAAAATATGTAAATATTTTTCATTCTACAGATAGACATCATTAGTCTCTGTGCGGATACGGGTGCCGTCCGTAGGCGAATCAGAACGCACTACGTCACTTTTTTCTGTGTACCGTGGCTATGTACCGAGTGATGTGGCATGTTCTGATTCGCCTCCATACGGTCCGATGTCTGCACAGAATAATTTCTCTTACTGCTTTCGTATTGCTTCTTAAATAAACTTTAAAAAACTGTTTTAGAAAATATTAAGAAAGTTGTACCAAAAGGAACTTGAATTGAGAGAAATAAAGATGATTTCCCTCACATATATCTGAAGAAAATTACATCTTTGAATTATTTTCCACCTAACAAATTCTGTGATTTAAAGTTTCAGGCACTGAAGCTCCTAATCCATCCGTAACAACTGGCGGTAACAACGCAAGCCAAGATGTTTAAAGAAGCCATTACAACTCGATCTCTTTAATTTGATGGGAACTGAAGATCAAAGTCAATAGAAATATCAGGGATGCCTCATATATACCTCATTTTGCAGTATTATTTCCCTGACATTCATTTTTGTATCCTATTGGATTTCTGCAGACAAGATCATGTGAATAAAAGGAATTGAGAAATGCTGAAGGCGAAAAAAATTGGCATTCAATCAGTGAACAATTCAAAGCTTCTATTAAAATTAATATATTTGTCATTCTTTTATAGATTGATCTGTTTATAATAAGTACGCATCAATGATTTGTGCTCATCAGCTCGCCCACTTGCATGTGCATGATTGGAACTGGAATGAAAGAATCTTCTTCATTGGGTCCGTTATTTTATCTTATGTATGACAAAAAATGAGTTTTCATGCCATTTTTTTAGTAAAAGAATAATTATTTTAGTTGTTATACTTATATCTTATAATTCAAAACAAATATATTTTTTCTTTGATCATTTATTTTATATATATAATTATTTCTGAAGCTTTTGGCCCAAATTTTTTCCTGAAATCCTTGCAAACATACACAAAAAAAAACTAAGGGAATTTACATACATACCACTTTATATTATATTATTTATATATCTAATAATCAAAATTTTAATGTTTCATGCTTATCATTTATAGATCAAATATGAGTGCAATAACTGAAATATTAAAGTTTAAAAGTTGATATGAGTGGTGAGAATGAAATATATGAGTGTCATATTTGATATTAAAGTTGTTTATGATTTATAGACAAAATATTAAAATTTTGAGTATAATGATATGTACGGAAATCCCCAAAAAAAATTGAATAGATTATTACATGCAAAGACCGGACACAGAGAACCGTCCGACTTTATCTCTGTAAATATTAAAAGCATAGTAAAAGTACAACGGTAAACAATAAAAGCACAATCATGAATAATATTGCTTTTTTACTCTTCACGGAAATAAAACCGGACGATTCTATGTATCTAAGCTCAGCACATAATAATCTCTTCAAAAACTGATGCAAAATAAATTCAAACCGCTGATCCTTCTCATTTCTTTCATGATCATTTAACAAATTAACTTAATTACACCCATTCCTTAGAAAACTCACCAACCTCTCCAATCCTTCAAACGACGACCCACCGATTGCCACTGCTCTCCTCGCCCTCTCCTTCCACTCCCTCGCCCTAACCCTAATTTCCTTCCCCTTCTCCCCTTCCATCACCTCCCTCACAATCCCCTCAACCTTATCCCTCTTCAGATCCCCCTCAATCTCCGCTCCAATTCCCCATTCTCCACACACATACCTACAGTTGGTCTGCTGTTCCGCAAAGAACGGCCAACAAATCATCCCCACACCCCCACATATACTCTCCATCGTCGAATTCCACCCACAATGCGTCAAAAACCCTCCCACTGCTCTGTGCCCCAGCACTTCCTCTTGCACACACCATCTCGCCATTTTCCCTCGCCCAGTTTCTTCCACTCCCTCCAACACCTCATCAATGGCCGCCTTCTCCTCCCCGCGCACCAGATCCGGCCTCATTATCCACAAGAAGGGGAATCCACTGTTTTTCAAACCCCACGCAAATTCCCTAAGCTGATCTCCCGTGACCACCGTTATGCTGCCGAAGTTGACGTACAGAACAGAACAAGCTTCCTGTTTGTCGAGCCATTGGAGACAGCTGAGATCCTCTTTCCATAGATTGGAGCTGATGGAGCTGTTGTTTGTTGTTTGTTGGGAGATGAAGAGAGGGAGGGGACCAATGGTGTAGAGATTTGGGAAAATGGAGTTGAGCGCTTGGATGACAGAGTCTTCCAGTTCATTGAAGGTGTTGAGGATGAGGCCGCGGGCGGTGCGGGCGTTCTGAGCTTCGTTTCCATCGAAATTTAGCATGATATCGTTAGGGTCAGTGGTGCGGATGAAGCTGGGGAAGTCTTTGAGGCGGATGCCTGGCATGCTGGGGATCCAGCTTATTGGTGTTTCGAGATAGCCGTTGGTTAGGCAGCTTTCATCTGCAAAAGAGAGACATTGCAATTGATCCAAACCCTTCGCGAATTTTATCCGTTTGAACTTAATATTAATGTACGCTCTTATATATTATGATGGATAATAATCTAAGATAATTGTGCTTAAGGCATTAATAGTACTAATTGAGTAAGAAGCTTACTGTTCAGTCTAGAAATCATCACAAAAGATTAATGCTTGATGAGTAAATAGATCCTTAGTTGTGAAAAAGTTGGTGTTTGAAAGTGATTCATCCTCCATTGGTTTAGCGCTTCTGATTAATTAGCAAAAGAATTAGTGTCCTATAGATTATTTTGTAGATGATTAGTCATAGGATTAACATATAGTTGGAGTAATTTGTCTTGTATATAGAAAAACATCAGGAGGCTTTAAGGCAGAAAATAAGTTTTAAGTAAAAATGGAATTTTTCAGGATCATATAAGATTAGAGAGAGTTGTCTTAGATGGTTTGGTCACATAAAACGGCGGTATTCCAATGACATGATTAGGAAAGTAGAAGTATTAGATTTGAATTATGTTAAGATAGATAGGGTAGACTTAAAAATACTTGGTTAGATAATATTATAAATGATCTTTCCTTATTAGATTTAAATGAGAATTTGATTTTTAACATGACACAATGAAGAAAAAGAATTGATATAGCCAACCCCACTTAGTGGGACAAAGGCTTGACGTTATTGTTGTTAATGTGATAAAACCAGCGTTCATTATAAGTGCAAATCACTTAAAATCCCTAAAATTTAATATTAATTTCATTTCTCATTGTCCATACGAGCTGCACATATATATAACCCTTTCCTTTAATGCAATTGTGCTTAGGCTCCCATTCCAGAGTAAAAAATAATGATTCTATAAAATAAAGATTCATATTGGCATTAGTCTTGTTCAATTAACCAAAATTACCTGAAAAATCAGCTCCATGTGACCAATCTGTCAATTTAAATCTGAGACTAATGCCAATAATCACAGGCTAAACGATCGGCCAGTCCATCTCATCCAAGTTAATTAAATCACGCAAGATTAGGCTTTAATTCTTTCCAATTAAGTTATAGGTTGAATTGCCACTCAAGAAGCTTAATAAAACAAAACTGAAATAACAAAATTATGTAGAATATTTCAGGCTTTCAGCAATAAAATCGAAACGAAATTACCCAGAAAACATTAACAAAGGCAGCAAGGTAGCAAAAAATCAAGCACGCACCTTTAAGTGGAACATAGCCTCTTTTTATTAGCTCAGCAAAGTGAAGATACGCCATGAACCCACAAGCACTCGTCGTCCAGAACACGACGGCGGGGATCCCCATCTCCTCCGCCACTCTCTGTGCAAAAGTCATTACTCCATCAGCCACTACACAGCTCACCGGCGGCGATCCAGAGGCGGAGTTTAGCCGCAGCAACAGCTCCCTGAAAGGGGCAACAGAGTGCTTTGCCTGCGATAGGCACAGCTGCGGGATGTCTTGCGTGACGTCGTCATCTTCCGACGATGGTAAACCATCGGGAATAGCCTCAAAGCGGAAGCCAGCGACGCCGTCGAGTGAGGTGGGGCCGCGGGACCTCAGAAATCGGCGGTGGTTGTACTCGGAGTTGACGAAGGTGATGTGAAAGCCTCTATGGTGGAGGATCTTGGCGAGCTGTAGGAGAGGGGTTACATGGCCTTGGGCTGGCTCGGGGATTAGTACTGCATGAGGAATGGGGGAAGCCATGGCTGCTATCTCTCGTGTGTTCTTGGATGGATGGTCTTCGCTGTTCTGCCTTTGACTTCGCCGATGAGTTTTCACAGAAAGGTTGTGAACAACTTATTCGCCCTTTACCTTCAAAATTTCATTAAAAAATGAGAATAACATTATCTCCACTGTTGCGTCCTGGAATATTCGCGGCGGTAGAGAAATATATGGTTTAACGTCTTAACATTGTACGAAGATCCAGCACACAAACAGATAAGAGACGGGGTGAAACATTCATAAGAGACACCAGAGTTTTTACGTGGAAACCCCTAAAAAGGGGGAAAAACCACGGGGCCTGGCCCAGTTTGAATGAATCCACTAATGCTTGCAATTGATTACAAATGAGGCCCATCCTTAGGAGGAAGGCCTTGGCTCGAAGTAACAAATATACATCATATAAAATGCATTGCGTGGTAGAAGCTAGAAGAATCAATATTGATATGTTTGTTTGGGATGGAAAAACCATAGTCGAAGAGTGATGTAGATCGGATGAACCATATTCGGCGGGTGACGGAGGTCGGAAGGATCGTAGTCTATGAGCGACATAGGTCAGAAGGACCGTTGTATTGCGACGGAGGTCGGAAGGATCGTAGTCATCGGGTGACGGAGGTCGGAAGGACCGTAGTCTATGAGCGACATAGGTCAGAAGGACCGTTGTATTGCGACGGAGGTCGGAAGGATCGTAGTCATCGGGTGACGGAGGTCGGAAGGACCGCTGTCGGCAGACAATGGAGGTCAGAAGGATCGTAGTCGGCGGGCGACAAAGGTCGGGAGGACCGTAGTTAGCAGGTGACGAAGGTTGGGAGGATCATAGCCAGCGAGGAATGTAGTCGGCAGACGACAGAGGTCTGAAGGACCATAGTCTGCAAATGACGGAGACCAGAATGACCGTAATTGGATGACAGTGGTTGGGAGGACTGTAGTTGGTGGACTAGAGAAAGTCCTGCGGTGGTCGATGGACTGGCAGAAGTCCATCGGTGGTTGGAGAATTGGTGGAAGTCCGGCAGCGGTAGACGGACTGGCAGAAGTCCGTTAGTGGTCAACGGTTGGGATGAAGTCCA
This sequence comes from Dendrobium nobile, assembly GCA_022539455.1. Classification (NCBI taxonomy): domain Eukaryota; kingdom Viridiplantae; phylum Streptophyta; class Magnoliopsida; order Asparagales; family Orchidaceae; genus Dendrobium; species Dendrobium nobile. The sequence goes on from CM039734.1 coordinate 64,121,259, forward strand.
GCTGCGGTCGGCGAACTGGTGGAAGACCAGTGGCGGCCGACGAACTGGCAGAAGTCTGTCGGTGGTCAACGGTTCGAATGAAGTCCAGCTGCGGTCGGCAAACTGGTGGAAGTCCGACGGCGGTCGACGAACTGGCAAATGTCCGTCGGTGGTCGGAGAACGGGTGGAAGTCAGGCGGTGGTCGGCAGGTACTCCGATGGTGGCCGACAGGAACCCGGCGATGGTCGGCAGGTACTCCGGTGGTGGCCGGCAGGAAATTCGGCGGTGGTCGGCAGAAACTCCGGCGGTGGTCGATGGCAAGAGAGCTCCCAAATTCCTCCCTTTCTTCTCTTCTTCTCCTTCTTCCTCCTCCCCTTCATGTGAAGAATGAGGGCCTATTTATAGTTTTTTGAGAGTGGCATGGCTTGTAAATATGTGGAGGATCAAGGGCAAAATGGGAGTGTTTGAATGGACGGCCGATATTGATCCCCTTGATCATGGACCGTTTATTGGTCAATTGGATGCCTTAACGATTTCAGAATTAAATGATCTTGGGCTCGTTGGATTCGTCTCATCGAGCCGCTCGATTCGAATATAAGCATGCCATATTTGAAAATCGTTTGGTAATCCAAATTGTGGTTTGAACCCTCAACAGCACTTCAGACCTTTGATTTGGACCCATTTGGGCTCGGATTGAGTCGAATTTGGTGTCGATGGGTTTGTCTTTCTGAGACGTTCAGTTTGACTATAAGTTTGCTGAAATCGGAACTCAGATGGTCTTTGATTTAATTTTGGAAGCTTTCAACTCAATTTTGCTTTGAGATTCGTGCCTGATCAAGATAATTTTTTACTGATATATCAGTTGCCCCCCTATTTTCGGACTTCGAAACTTACAAAGTCCGAAAATAAATATTTTACCTTCTCTTGAATATTCAACAACATAAGCAGCAAAAAATGATAAAAATAATTATAATTAATTTCTCTAAATTTTCAAATTATTTGTTAATAAGATGAATATCAATTTCGATATATTAAAAAATAAATTGATTGGTACATGGTATGCTGTTGATCGGGTTTTTGGATTTATTTGTTGGCTTAAGCTATAATAATTTTAATGTAAGCCATTAAACCATACATTGCATTAAGCCATGAAGGCATACATTGCATTAAGCCATGAAGCCATACGTTACAGGATCTATATATAGGCTTCGATATATTAAATTGTGGCCATAATGATACACTAGTTCTCAAGCAAGCCTTGATCTTCCTACGGACTACCTTCCTCCCATACGTCCAGAATTTGTTTTATTTCTTATTATTATATTTTTTTTTATGCGGACGTTTGGGCTTCTCAAAGCAGAATTATTTGAGACAGCTGCAAAGCCGGCTCGTTATTCTATTTAATTTTTGCCTTTTAGACTCCCAAAAGTTTTATTAACTAATTAATTTGTATTTTATTTTTAGAATTTTCTAGAAAGACTCTTCATCTTCCCCTCTTGCAACTATAAATACCCCGTTGGGGGAGGATGAAAGGCACAATCTCTTGTGCCGGTCCAAGCCCTCTCTTTGGATTGGTAGCTCGGGGATTGTCAGCGGCGATCAAAATCTTGCTCTCTTGTGCCGGTCCAAGCATTCCTTTGGATTGGTAGCTCGGGGAGCGTAGGTGGAGATCAAAGCGAATATTGGCGGCGATCAAAGCCTAGTTCTCTTGTGCCTGTCCAAGTTTTTTACTTGGATTGGTAGCTCGGGGAGCATAGGTGGTGATCAAAGCGAACATTAGCGGCGATCAAAGCCTGGTTCTCTTGTGCCGGTTCAAGTTTTTTACTTGGATTGGTAGCTCGGAGAATGTTGGTGGTGATCAAAGCTTTGCCCTCTTGTGCCGGTCCTTTTGTGGATTGGTAGCTCAGAGGGTGCCGACGACAATCAAAGCATTGCCCTCTTGTGCCGGTCCTTGTGTGGATTGGTAGCTCGGAGGGCATTGATGACGATTGAAATTTGCTTTCTTGCAAAAGGTAGAAACAACTCGACGGTGGCTTCCCTTGGGGAGAGATTTGGAAATAGAAATGCCTTGAAGAATATTTGATTATAATCAGCGGACAGGTAGAATTCTGTAATATGTGGCGACTGGGTTGAAGTTCGATGGCAGTCAGGTGAAAGTCTGACATCGATCGAGCAGAAGTACAACGGTGGGAAGAATTCCGACGAAAGTCCTGTGACGGGCAGAAATCTAATGATAGGAGAAAGTCCAACAACAGGAAGAATTCTAACAAAAGTTATGCGACGAGCAGAAGTCCCAACGACGGGTGGAAGCCCAGTGTCGAGAGGAAGTTCAGCGTCAGGGAGAATTCAGACAAAAGTTATGTGACAAGTAGAAGTCTAATGATGGTCGAGTAAAAGTTTGAATGCCAATGAAAGCCTTTTGGAAGTGGTTAGGCGGTATTCTGACATTAGAGAACAGACGATGAGCTGATGATGATGATTAAGCTGCATTTTATTGAAGATAGAAGGCATGCATGATGACGTTAACTTGTATGAAAAATGATGAGAAAATCCATCAAGGATGAATGACCTATCCTAGGTTATTTGTCATAGCTTCACTCGTTGACGTTAACCTGTATGGAAGAGGTCGAGGAAATCCATTAAGGATGTAAGACCTATCCGAGGTTATATGTTAGAGCCTTGCTCGATGACGTTAACCTGTGTGGAAGAGGTCGAGAGAATCCACCAAGGATGTAAGACCTATCCGAGGTTGTATGTCAGAGCATTTGCTCGATGACGTTAACCTGTGTGGAAGAGGTCGAGAGAATCCACCAAGGATGTAGAACCTATCCGAGGTTGTATGTCAGAGCCTTTGCTCGATGACGTTAACCTGTGTGGAAGAGGTCGAATCGGGTCCCCCTGGGATCGATTTTGTCTTGATTGGGAAAGGGCGAAGCCACGTGTATCCCGAATCAAATGTGAAGAATGGTCTGTCTTCAGACCGTTACTGCCTTTTGAGGTCGATATTAAAACCTTGCCTAAGGAATAGAAATCCTGCAGGATTGTATATGGCTAGAAATTTATCGGAAACATCCTTGTATTTGTCGGGAGTTTCCTTATATATCATCTTTATTTTGAAAGTCTTGGAGGTATCTTCTTGACTAAAATTGTAGTCAAGGTTGCCCCCCCATTCTGGATCTAATTACCATGAAATTGATGAATCAATAGCAGTTGAATAGCCTTTTGAGGTTGGAGGCGAAATAGCCCCCCAATCAGGAGCCACTTTCCCACAGACGGCGCCAAACTGTTGCGTCCTGGAATATTCGCGGCGGTAGAGAAATATATGGTTTAACGTCTTAACATTGTACGAAGATCCAGCACACAAACAGATAAGAGACGGGGTGAAACATTCATAAGAGACACCAGAGTTTTTACGTGGAAACCCCTAAAAAGGGGGAAAAACCACGGGGCCTGGCCCAGTTTGAATGAATCCACTAATGCTTGCAATTGATTACAAATGAGGCCCATCCTTAGGAGGAAGGCCTTGGCTCGAAGTAACAAATATACATCATATAAAATGCATTGCGTGGTAGAAGCTAGAAGAATCAATATTGATATGTTTGTTTGGGATGGAAAAACCATAGTCGAAGAGTGATGTAGATCGGATGAACCATATTCGGCGGGTGACGGAGGTCGGAAGGATCGTAGTCTATGAGCGACATAGGTCAGAAGGACCGTTGTATTGCGACGGAGGTCGGAAGGATCGTAGTCATCGGGTGACGGAGGTCGGAAGGACCGTAGTCTATGAGCGACATAGGTCAGAAGGACCGTTGTATTGCGACGGAGGTCGGAAGGATCGTAGTCATCGGGTGACGGAGGTCGGAAGGACCGCTGTCGGCAGACAATGGAGGTCAGAAGGATCGTAGTCGGCGGGCGACAAAGGTCGGGAGGACCGTAGTTAGCAGGTGACGAAGGTTGGGAGGATCATAGCCAGCGAGGAATGTAGTCGGCAGACGACAGAGGTCTGAAGGACCATAGTCTGCAAATGACGGAGACCAGAATGACCGTAATTGGATGACAGTGGTTGGGAGGACTGTAGTTGGTGGACTAGAGAAAGTCCTGCGGTGGTCGATGGACTGGCAGAAGTCCATCGGTGGTTGGAGAATTGGTGGAAGTCCGGCAGCGGTAGACGGACTGGCAGAAGTCCGTTAGTGGTCAACGGTTGGGATGAAGTCCAGCTGCGGTCGGCGAACTGGTGGAAGACCAGTGGCGGCCGACGAACTGGCAGAAGTCTGTCGGTGGTCAACGGTTCGAATGAAGTCCAGCTGCGGTCGGCAAACTGGTGGAAGTCCGACGGCGGTCGACGAACTGGCAAATGTCCGTCGGTGGTCGGAGAACGGGTGGAAGTCAGGCGGTGGTCGGCAGGTACTCCGATGGTGGCCGACAGGAACCCCGGCGATGGTCGGCAGGTACTCCGGTGGTGGCCGGCAGGAAATTCGGCGGTGGTCGGCAGAAACTCCGGCGGTGGTCGATGGCAAGAGAGCTCCCAAATTCCTCCCTTTCTTCTCTTCTTCTCCTTCTTCCTCCTCCCCTTCATGTGAAGAATGAGGGCCTATTTATAGTTTTTTGAGAGTGGCATGGCTTGTAAATATGTGGAGGATCAAGGGCAAAATGGGAGTGTTTGAATGGACGGCCGATATTGATCCCCTTGATCATGGACCGTTTATTGGTCAATTGGATGCCTTAACGATTTCAGAATTAAATGATCTTGGGCTCGTTGGATTCGTCTCATCGAGCCGCTCGATTCGAATATAAGCATGCCATATTTGAAAATCGTTTGGTAATCCAAATTGTGGTTTGAACCCTCAACAGCACTTCAGACCTTTGATTTGGACCCATTTGGGCTCGGATTGAGTCGAATTTGGTGTCGATGGGTTTGTCTTTCTGAGACGTTCAGTTTGACTATAAGTTTGCTGAAATCGGAACTCAGATGGTCTTTGATTTAATTTTGGAAGCTTTCAACTCAATTTTGCTTTGAGATTCGTGCCTGATCAAGATAATTTTTTACTGATATATCATCCACTAAGGAAAGGTACGGCCAAATTTTTAAAAGGATTAAATTTAAAGACTGATTTAGAAGAAGTAACACAATATAAATTTAAGTTTAAAAAGATCGAAAACGTACTGCAATGTTTAAAAACACCAAAAAAAAAATTGTGTTTTAATAAAAAAGTGTGAACAATAATTGCGTATTCTGTTAAAACTTAAAACTCAAATTTTTTTGTGTTTTCCAATCTAGCCGAAATTTTTAATCTTTTATTTTTTGCTTTCAGCTTCTTAGAGGATGGAGAGAGAGAGAGAGGGAGGGAGAGAAAAGGTATAGAGATATCAGATATGGATGGAGAAGGGAAGAGAGAGAGGCACAAATGGAGAGAGAGAAAGAGGGAGAAAAATTCATATAAATTTAAATTTTAAAAATTTTAAGAACTTTTTAATTATATTTTAATTAACTTTAATTAAAATTAGATTTTAAATATTTAATTATATTTTAATTAACTTTAATTTTTAAGTAAATTTTTAATTATATTTTTAATATTTTATTATATTTTAATTAACTTTAAATTTTTTAGTAACTTTTTAATTAAATTTAAATATTTAATAATGATGAATAATATGACTATTAAAAATTTATACGATATTTAAAATATTTATAAACTTTTAAATATTATTAAAATTGAGAGAGAAACATAAAATTTACAATGCATAAATGAGACTTGAGAGAGGAGAGATAGAGAGAGGGAGAGATGGTAGAGACTCCAAGAGAGAAATACAGAGAGGCTCAAAGAGAGAGAGAGAGAAAAGTTCATTTAGATTTAAATTTATATTTTAAATATTTAATTAAATTTTATTTAACTTAAAATATTATAACTATTTCATTTTTAATTTTTTTTCTGTACATTTTAAAATCCAAATTAAAATCCAAAGAGAGATTTTTTAGAATAGAAAAAATGAAAATTTAAATAAGATAAATGATAAAATTTAAAAACTAAATATTTAATCAAAAGTTAATTAACTTTAAATTTTATAACTAGGATTAGTAAATATAGATTAATAAATATAATTTATTAATCAACTAGATATAGATTAATAAAATAGTAGGACAAAGACTTGATGTGTTATTCTTGTTTTATAGTTGAAGATCAAGTTGCACAATATGTATAACTATTTAATTTTTAATATTATTTATGATTAATTTATTATTTTTAATATTAAATATTATGATTATATCAATTTTAATATTAAATTGAATATTATTAGATTATATCAATTTTAATAATATTTAAAAGTTTATAAATTTTTTTAAATATCTTATAAATATTTAATAGTTATAATATTCATCATTATTAAATATTTAAAAATAATTAAAAAGTTACTAAAATAATTAAACTTAATTAAAATATAATTAAAAGGTTATTAATAATTTTAAAATTTAAATTTAAATGAATTTTTCTTTCTGTTCCACTCTCCATTTGTGCCGCTCTCTATCCTCAAATTTTAAAAGGGATCATCATTAAAGATTAAATTAAAAAAAGAACATTATTAAAATAAAATTTAAAAAGGATCATCCACGCAAAACAGCTTTGCGTTTTCCTTTGAAACTTTTTTTTTTTTTAAGTTTTCAGCTTTAGAGAGTTGGAGAGAGAGAAAACTAAGAGAGAGAGAGCGAAATCCATTAACATTTAAATAACTTAATTTTATATTTTTAATATTGAATTAAATTTTAATTAACTTTAATTTTTAGTAGCATTTTAATTATATGTTAAATATTTAATAAAATTAATAAAAGATATTAAAAATTTTAAAACGATGAATATTATAAATATTATATTTTTTAGACCAAATAATTTTTATTAATTTTAAAATAAATATAATTAAAATTTTAATTAATTATAATTATAATATTTAAATTTAATAAACTTTAATTGATATATATTTAATATAAATTTTTAATATTTAAACTTTTAAATAATACTAAAATATGTTATTAAGCATTTATGTTAAATATTTTATTATTTAATTCTTAAATATATATATATATATATATATATATACACACGAGGCGATAGAGTTGTAATTTTACATCTTAGTGTTGCACGGATATCTAGCTCACGCATAGAGAACACAAGATTTTTTACGTAGAAAACCCTGGCCTGGAAGGGGGATAAACCACGAGGCCTACCCTAGTTGAAATAATTTAACCCATTTTTAAAACAAAAATAAAATAATTTAATTTAAATATTAAAATATTTATTAAAATAGATTAAAAAAATTATTTTTAACTTATTTTTAAAACAAATGTATAAATTTTCTATATATAATGTTTTAATTTAAAATGTATTTCTAATTTCTAAGTATATATTTTTAAAACAAATGTATAAAGTTTCTACTTTTCAAATAGACTACTAATGACTCACTCCTAAAATTCATTATACAATATTAATAGATTACTCATTCATAATATAAAAAATTATAAAGTAACATACTTAAGTATTTAACTTTAATACTTTAGGAATGAATTTTTAATTAATTTTATACATAAATAAAGTATATTAAATATATATTTAATTAAACTATATTAAATTTAATTGTTATAATTATGATTAATAATTTAATTTCAATTAATTTTTAATTTTGCATTAATAATTTTTTAAAAAAAATATAAATGACATTTACAAATTATAATTTTTCTTATTAATATTATAATATAAATTAATTTTTTTATACTTTACATGCCCTGAAGAAAACGCATACTTTAATTGCATTTTCCTGCAAAACACACACCTAGATTGCATTTTATGAAGAAAACGCAAAGTAGGATCGCATTTTCTTAAGAAAATACGATCCTGATTTGCGTTTTCTTCAGAAAACGCTATACATGTTCACATTTCTGCTCCTTTTTAAATTTAGTTACTTTCATGCTCCTACTCCTAAAACATTTTGCAACTTTGCTCCTTTCAAAAATTTTGCCCCCATCTCTCTCTATATCTTTTCTCTCCCAATCTCTCTCTCCATCCTCTAAGAAGCTGAAAGCAAAAAAAAAAAAATTCAGCTGGTTTGGAAAACACAAAAACAAAATTGAGTTTTAACTGAAAACGAAATTGTTGTTCACGTTTTCTGTTAAAATACAAATTTTTTTTTCATTTTCAAACAAAAAATGATCTAGTGATGCATTTTTTTATCCTTTTTAAATTAAATATATATATTGTGTTAATTTTCCTAAATATGTCTTGAATCTTGATCCTTTTAAAAATTTGTTATTCGCACTCTGATTATTACAGCTTAAATCAATATATATATATATATATAAGAGAAAGTCTTTTAAAAAGATATATATATCCTTTTAGAAAGTCTTTTAAATGATTTATTCACATAAGATATTGGCCTATTGATTGTCCATTTAGAAGAGATGTGACTTATGTTAAGAAAGATAGAGACAAACATGAAAATACTTAGTCAAAAAGATTATACTTGATATTTTTTTATTAGATTTAAATGATAATTTAATCTTTAATAAGGCACAATGGAGAAAAATCATATAGTCAACCCATGTAGTTGGATAAAAGCTTGATGTTGTTGTTGCATAGTATTAATATATGATGATAGTCATAAATATATGAGGTTACCACTTATGACGAAAAAATTCAATTTGGCATGTAATAGGAGTTTTTTATTTTTTATTTTATAAAAATCTTTTCAAAGTTTTAATTCTTAGGATACCTTGTTACTTATATTTAATTATTGTTGTGCAATTTGCCCTAATTTGATCTTCATATAGAATCAAAACCTACAAATTCAAGAGGTTACTGAGGATGCTAATTATTATGGTGACTAATGTTAATTTAATGGCTACTATTGTTTTAAAGTTGTTGATTCGTCTATTATTGTTGAGATGGCTCATCAAGAAATTGATCTTGAACCTTGTAATTAAAATGAGAATATGATGAATTTGGGGTTGTATGATGTTAATAAGGCAGGTGATACCTCTCTTGTTAATTCTCTTGTCATGACTGGCAGGATCCAATGGATCTTGTTAATGTCTATGATAGCCTAATTTTTTTTTCTTATCTATGATAGCCTGAATGATTCTTCTTATGGAGTGGGTATTGTCTCTGTCAATTCTTTCAATCTGGTGGTTGCAGATGTGAGCTTGCCTTTTATTGAGGTTCTAATTTTCCTTATATCTAGTGTGTTATGAAAGCTCAATTGGCGCTTAACATTAAGCAATCTTGTGTGGCCCAGTGTGATCGGCTTGATGACTTTGGTTCATCACCTTGCGGAGTTGATAGGGAGGATTTTGATGGGCCTGATGAGGAGTTTCAGGCGAGGTATAATTTGAAGGAGAAATCTAAGAAGATGTGATTCTTTATTTACCTGGTTTTGTGTGCCTATTTTGTTTCGTGGGTTGGGTTGTTGTATGTGTCTTTATCCGTTGTGTATTTTGTGTTTGGGGAGGCTGAGGTTGTTTTGTAGATGTTTGGGTGGGGTTTTTATTTTCTTGTGTTTGTTGGAATTCCTTTTTCTGTTGATTGGATGGTTATTCAGGTTGGCCTCTTGGTGGCTTCCTTGTTTTATTTCTTCTTTGTTGGGTATTGTCTTTAGGGATCTCGAGTGTTGATGCCTCTAGTTGCATCGAGTTCGCCACTCTTTTGTTGATTGCTTGTTCCCATTTTGGTTATGTTATTTGGTTCTATCTTTTCATTTGTTTGTTCTTTTATTTAGTTTGAATATAAGGCTAGTATGTTTTACTTTAAATGATGTATTTTTAGAGGGCTTTGGATTCATTAAGGACTTATAACCTTGCCTTTATTTAACGCATAAGTCCCTCTGTGTGTTTAAACAAAAAAAAAACCTACAAATACAATAATCACTCAAATTCTCTTCATCTAGTTTTGTTTTGGGCCCAACTACACTATTTAAGGACTATCCGATCATCCCTTCAAATGACCAGGTATAATTGGAGGATTTGCTCAAGCAGAGTATGCACCCAGCCTAAACTTCCTTTCAAACAGCTGATAAGGATATTGTACTAAAGCAATTAGGGGCAAATCAAACCAGACTTAATTAGTTCTTTGGGGGAGGCAAATTTATAAATAAAACATCTGCATAATCACATGTATTAAAAAATGCTCAATCAAGATAAATGAGGATTATTTTATAATTTTAAAACATTAAAATCAACTATCACACTTTAAAATAATCATACAAGTTTTTCAATTTCATATTAACTTGAGAAGCATAAATAACATTTTATAATAAAAAGAATACTTCATGCATATCAAACAAGTCAAATCATTTTTTAATGCTAATTTGAACCTGATTTAACTTTTTTTGTTTTCCAAATCTGATTGAATCTAATGCTAATTTATATATATTTACTTGAACTAAAATTTTATTTTTTTTTAATTGCTCTCGAAATATAGAAGGTTTTTGACTCTTGTTGAAAAATCATCAAATACACTTCTTATCCTCACATCAACAATAAAGATCTAATCGGTATGAACCTCTACAATGAATATAGTAATGTCACTCAAGAGTAAAACTACAATAAGAAAATGAGCTCATTTTTTTAGGAATTTTAAAGAAAAATATTAAGAAATTGGTATCATAAACCTTAGATTTTAATCTGTAGATGAGCTTTGCAGGCTGTATAAATGCAGAATCGAAAATACCATAAGAGTTTTCATCTTAATTTCTGCGGAGAGTAAGAAAAAAGAACCCAAAAGAGTGCATTAAAAAAAATAATCAGAAAAACAGATCTTACATGGAAAACAGTAAGGAATAAAGGAAAGAAGCTATAGTGTACGTGACGCCACAAACAACCGATCACAAAATTTTTCTTTGAGCAATCGAGCTTTGCCTTCGGACTGCGGCAAGGCTAAGGAGCTACGAAACGGAAGTGCTCGACAATGAGCTCGTGATTTGGTGAATGAAATGCACTAACGAAACACACAATGAGCGAACGAAACACCTGGGGTGTGAAAGACTGTCAGCTATGAAAAAAATAAGATGGAGGGGGAAAATTACCTAAAGACCCGTATAATAAAGAGTATTTAAATATTTTTAAAGAGGGCAATTCCCCTACGGGCAATAGGGGAAATCCACCTTTGAGAGCAATATAACTCACCCACGACAACATGATAAATAATAAAAAGTTTGATCACCTATGATCCTATGATGGGACATTTATTATATTGTCATACCCATTATTAACACCTTCAGATTAACACTTCTTTAACGAAATAAAATAATTTAAAAAAAATTATTATAAAATAAAAATTTAATCACAATTATCTAACACACACACATAAATTCATTGTAATCAACTATAAAGTTTATATATCAAATGTAGGACAAAAATGCTTTTGAAATTACATAAATCCTTCAAAAACAGTACTAAATCTACCTCTACACTTAATTTTCATCCCCTACTGTAATTTTTGATCTTCCTAATTTGCTACAGACAAGAAGGGACCTTTGTTGTGCCGGAAGTTTGGTCGGGCTGGTCCAAAGTTCTCGAGGAGTTGACGGACTCAGACAGCCTAACAGCTCATAAACTTTTGAGCAATATTTTTATACGCCCATAAAATCAAAATATTAATTTTCTTAATGAATAAACTTATTTGGCAAACTATTTATAAGAGAACTCCAATGTACGTAAAAAGAAAGTGATGGGCTCGTAATAATGTATTTTCATGATATAAATACAAGTGCTGAAACATAATTGATCCTAATACTTCGCCCCACCACGCCACTAAACGATAATAAATGCTCGCCTTGCCTGTCGAACGAGGCAAGCATTGCCATGTGCCACTGGGTCTAGCAGCAACAAGCTACATACACATTGCAAAACTTCGGAAATATTTAAAGCAGCTTAGTATTTTTTACTTTTATTCAATTCTCTTAACGCAGACAGTGCCTTCATAATTAACATTTATGTAGGGGGGCCCATTTGACCAAATAGAGTATACGAACCAATTATTCAAAAACCAATAATATTTCATGGTATTAATACTTCGTTTGGAATGATTTTTTTATTAATTCTTAAAGTAGAAAGTTGCTATAAAAAAAAATAAAAAAATAGTTTCAAACGAAGCCTAAAAATAATAATCCCAGTCGATGGAACAATTATTAGGTCCGGACACCGGACGTAGCTCTACATCCGGAGACCAATAACATGTCGCCACGTGCTCTTACTCTTTACCTCACGGCCCAACAACCCAACCCGGACCGGAACCCGGTATTGCTATGTTCGCGTATTGCTAGGTATTGCTTGACAATAACGAGAAATACCGCTCTATCAAGACCAATACCTAGCAATACCTAGCAAAACCGGGGTGTTGCTCGGTATTGCTAGGTATTGGTCTTCACAGAATGTTATTTCTCATTATTGTCGAGGAATATCGAGCAATACCTAGCAATACCCCCGTCTGCACAAATCAGCCAATACATAACAATCTCGAGTCCGGTCCGGGTCGGGTCGTCAGGCCGCACGGTAAAGAGTAAGAGCACGTGACACCATTTTATTGGCGTCCGAACGTAAAGCTACGTCAAGACACCGGATCAAATAAAAATTCCAGTGGATGATGCTGCGCTCTTAACATTTCTTCTGCTTTGTTTACTAAGAGACAACTTTGAAGAGCCGAGAGCTTCTCTGAATGCCCAGAAGTCCAAGCCGGAATGGGCCAAACCAAGAGTAAGTAGAGAAAAGAAAAAGGAGTTATTTTTTAGTCCGTGACGCTACGCTCCAAAATACAAGTCAGGATAGTATCTGTTACAACCGTAGAGTGGGGTCTCTATTCTTTACATTCTTACTGGAAACCTTATTGCCACTGTAAGCGAAAGAGAAAGCAATATGATAAGATAGTTGCAAGCCTGTTGTATATACTGTTACTGCTTCATCTTCTAAAACTATTGGAACGAATTTAGGCTCCTCGCCCACACCACGTTGCCACTTGACAGCCTCATTCGGCTACCTTATCTACGACGTCTCATTTCTTGCCCTTTAGGTCACCTCTTGCTGCATCCCTTTGTCTATCGCCTTCTTTACCCATCGCCTCCTCCTTGAATTTATAGATAAAAAAGAGATTGAGAGTATTTGAAATAATCATAATAAACATTCAACCAAACAGCCTCAAATATTTTGATTTTGACGATAGATTTAAGCATATGCCAAAATAGAATAAGGGCATCTCCAACTGAAAAACTTATTTTTCACTCCAACATATAGTAAAACTCTAAAATATAGAAAATCATATTCAATTGAATTTGATTTCTTTCTCCTCTTTCACGTGCTTCTTCATCTTGCTGTGAAGGTAACTATCTTTCTCCTCTTTCAAACTTCTTTGGAAAATCCCGTAACACCAAAAATTGGCGAAGGTAACCAATATTGGAATCGCACTGTTCACCTACCAAATTTTGAGGTGCGATTTAACGTTCGAATGAAGTGAATGACGGACAGCATACCACTGTATGCAATTCGGTTGGAGATTATCTAAACCCTAAACAATTGTAGTAAACCAAGTCTAATATTACAACTAGGAATTAAATTTTGACCGCAAGATTAGTTGATGTTTGGCTCAAAACAAGCACCAACCAAGTCAAATAAGAAAAAAAAATTAGCTAGATTTAGGCTTTGGTTATAACAATTTTCATATTACTTTCTAAAAAACATTAATACAAAAATTTTTCAAAAGAAGAAAAAAAAATCATTCGAAACGAAACCTTAATTTTTCAGGCAATTTCTACCCATTTATTATAGATAAAGATCGAATTAGCTTAAAAATGATTCATAAATCTTACAAATATATAAGTAAACAAATGAAAAAAAAAGGAAATAAATTTTAGCCGAATCAGTTCAAAATCAGATTGCTTCAAAATCACGAATCAAATTTCTTCAAGCTGAAACAAAGAAATTTGATTCAATTGTGATCACTGATCACCCATACTTTCAGCTCCTAAACTCCATAACCATACCGCAATGCAGCCCGATCCATTTTCATATATATTAAAAAAAAAAACTGAAATTTCTTCTACGAAAAAATCAAAAGACAAAATCAACACAAATTAAATAACAAAAAAGAGTAAGAAGCTCAGAGTCATAAAAATATTTTTTATTAAAAAAGGAAAATAAATAAACTACATTTTTTATCTTACATCTAAGGGTTAAAAATACGGGAGTCGCAGCTGCACTTCCACTCCAAAGGTTTGTAGTTAGAGTTGTACTGGCTGTATGCAGGCTGATCGGGCGGCCGGCGGTTCTCTTCCCCCAGCCGGGTGACCCGGCCGGTCGGACCGGGCATGGTTGGGACCTGGACCGCCTGGCAAGGATTGCAGGCGTTGCACCGGTTGTGGCAGCTCGGCGGCGTCGACCCCAACCGGATTTTCTCCTCCTCCACCCCCTGTAACTCCATAAATTACCGATTCTACCTCACGATCAGAGCGAAGCTATAAGAAATAAGATCAAATGGAAAAAAAGTGCAAATTTGAAAGTACCTTATAAGGAGGTGAAGTCAGGAACTGCCATCGGCCGACGCAGGAGACTGAGTTTTGGAGAAGAAAGAAATGAAGAAGTGCAGTGATGAAGAAGACGCCATGGCTCATGATCAGTGAGCTCATTTGTCCATTTGAGGTAGAGAAAAAGCTAGCGATAGAGAGAAGTTTTGCTTTAGAGTCTTCGTCTTTCCTTCATGTTATTTCCAAGGAGATCCTCAAGTGAGGGAGGACATAAGTGAGTGTCGCCTTCACTGTGTTAGGAAAAAATAGAGGCTTGGAAAGGCACAAGACAAGTGATAGAAACAAGTGGGAGGCACCCATAATCCATAACCTCTCTCTCTCTCTCTCTCTCTCTCTCTCTCTCTCTCTCTGTTCCATTGAAAGTTGGCGAGAGACTATGAAATGGGAACCGAAAGAGCTTGTGCGCCTGATGAGGTGCATTGAATGCCTAACAATCACTTTCATTTGGGGCTGCGAGTTTGAGACTTTGACTACCAACCAAATGAATGAAAGAATAACTAGGCTTTCAAGTAGTTAAATCTCTAGTTAGATGGTCGAACACTTTGATCTCCATTGTAAAATCTCAAATTTAAAATTTTGTTCTTCATGTCGTACTTCAATATTTAATTTTCCAAGAAAATTAAAAAAGTATGATTTCATGTCTAAGGTTTTATTTAGAATAATTTTTTTTCACAACTATTTTAAATTTAAAATTGCTTTATAAAGCACTAAAAATATTGTTCTAAATAAAATCTAAGTTCTTCGTGATATTTAAATTCAGCATAATATTAATGCACTTTATATATATAATTGTGCATTGTAGACATTTTTATGAATATTAGAATTTCTCAACTCATACAAATTAGAAGTTTAAAAAAAAAATTATATGAAGGAAAAAAGCTCATAAAATATATTTTAACCAAAAAGCTTTCATGATTTTGTAAAAGTTAATATATGGAACATTTATCATCAAATAATTGAAGACATTTCGTCTCAATATGTAGCACACAAGCAGTTAAAAAGTTGATGTTGATGGCACCAAGCTATGTCACAACAATTGTCTATAAAAATATTAAAAAAGGGGTCCTAATAGATTATCAGTTCTCTCCAGTTAGGTTTTAGTGAGTTCGCACTGGAAAAAGGTAAAGAGAATAAGTAGATGGCAAAGTTTTTTAAGTCTAGATTGGGTCTACAGCTAAATGGTCGAGGGAAAAAATTCCTCCCATCTCACCCGGGCTCGAATCCCTTAACTATCCCAAAAAAAAAAGTTTTCTAAATAAGTTTAGTTTTCTAAAGGTGAAAACATATTCACCAATACGGAAGGTCATAAAGAGATCAAGCACAATAAAGAAAAAAAAAGAAAGTCCTTACAAAGAGAACAAATAGTGTTTCAAGTGTAAGAAAAAATGGAGATTACATTTGCTTTACCCATACTTCTTTGTCTTTGTAATATAATTACAAAATTTGGGAGCATATAATTAAGTAGAGTTTGTGGTAACAAAATTTGGGAGCATATAATTAAGTAGAGTTTGTGGTAACAAAATTTGGGAGCGTATAATTAAGTAGAGTTTGTGGTCACAAAGTTTGAGCTTTTCCCATATCTCTCACCCTCCTACTTTTGAAGGTCACATGATTGAGGGGGTATTTATAGGTGTTATTTCATGGTGCATTCATGCTAGTTGAATTAGACAACTAGTCTTGATGCTTAGATCCTTTTAGATGTGTTAGAAGACGGATATGGAAGATGTCTCTTAATGATCATAGAGTGGAATGAGTTCAATTGATTGGATTTGATAAGCCGATTACTCATATCAAAATGAACATAGGTTTGATTAGTGAAACACATTTTTAAATGATGGCTTGATTCCAATACTTGTTTAAAAGGAAAACAAATTGTCATTTCGTGCATCTTTTCCCATCTTACGTTATCATGCCCTCTTATTGTAATAATTTTTCTTCTTATAATTTTTTTTGGAACGTTAGGAGCATCGAACACGGGAGGAAATTATTCGAGTCTACCAACCGAGCAACGCGCACGAGCCTCTTCTTATAACTTAGAAATGTTTCCTATTTTAAGGTAGTAATGCATGAGGGGAAGTAGAGGAGCTTTTTTTCCCTTCATGTAAGTCTTCAACGAAGGTGGAGAATTCGAGAAAATGCCAATGCCAAGTTCCTTAATTGACCATCCTCATCTCTCACATGAGTGAATGCATTAGGATGTATTCAATCATTCCAAATCGATCCAAGCAGAACTTATACCATATGTCCAAATCTATCAAGCATTAATTTGGTCTTTGTAAGATGCTTTGTAAAGATTATTATTTTTTTGGAACAGGGGTATCTAACCGCTGCCACTCCAACGAGAGTGCTTAGCGGCGTAACTAATCTCTCAGTTGAACTTAGCGAGGCCAGTCAAATCGTATTCGCCCACCAATCACCCTAAATCTGGATGGATTTTGTAAAGAAATTTTAATGATCAAAATGCAATAAAACAGCTTTTATGTTAAGGATGTCTTTTATTTAATGTTCCCTTTTTCTTTTCAATCAATCATGAAAAGGCTCCATCTGCCGTTAAGCTTTCATATTTTAAATCAGGCTTTTAACTAAATTTTTCTCAGGACCACTGACCGTGTAGCCTGCAGTAGCTGGCAGGAGAGTAGCAGACGCATTGATATGCACTCCAGAAGAAAAAATGGCAGGTAAAAAGCTGATGTGTCTTGAACCTTTGGACAAGTGCCTATCCCACATTACTGGAAGGATTTTTCTTTTTTCTTGTGAAGATTCGGAATACAAATAATATTGAAAAGAAAAATTGTGTTTTAAAATAAAAATTGTCAAAAACTTTATCCATTTATTAGGGGAGCCCCAATATTCGAGTACGCAATATTTTTATTTTTATTTTTATTTGGGAAGATGAGCATCAAATTTAGATCACCAAAGTAAAATATCAAGCCCTCAATGGTGAAAAATTATTCTGTGAGGCGGACGAAATCCGGAGAACAACTCGAATACGTCGAGTCATTTTTTTGCTCGGTATCATTGTGTATCTGATGATGTGGCTCATTTTGATTGGTTTCCAGACCATCCGATCTCCGCACATAATAATTTCTGCTCAATCGTAGGGCAGATGCATCTTTTGTTATGTAAATTATGATATTAATATAAAAAATGATATATATTAAATAATTTTACAAATAATATTCGGTGAAATTTTTTTGTACATGACATCATCTATCAAATTGTGACATATTTTTTAATTTATTAATAAAATATAAAATTTAGCTTTTTTTATTCATTTATTTTTAAAATAAAATATATAATAGTTTGGTTAGAAATAATGTACTTTATTAATGAAACATTTTATTTTATTTTTATGCATAATTTTGTATAAAATACTAAGTTTAGAACAACTTTTTTATTGTTTTATTTTTAAGATCGTAAACATAATTTCTGTTTGGCTACTATACTTTTACTGTATTTAAAAAATATTTATACCAATAACTTAATTTCTACAACAACTTTAAAAATTTATTTTCTCTGTGACAATTTTACAAAATAGTGAGAAAGACGTCCCAAGCAAAATCTTTAGTGTTTTATTTAAAAAAATGTTAATGATGAAATAATTAATTTGCTACTAGTTTTGTTGAAAAAGATTCAGAAAGTTGTGCTCATCACTCAATATTTTAATAAAAATGAACTTATTTATGATTGAAACATAAAATTCCAAATAAAACTTCTTATTTAAATGCAAAATATCAAATTTGTCCGTGAAATATTTTATTTGGTAATGGATTATCATTTTAGGGGGAAAAAAAAAAGACTACAAGTCTAATGTAGGGTATGAGAAGCAGTCTAAAAATATAAGTGAAAGAAGTTCTCATGCTCACTATTGGGTTAGCCTTCAATGATTTTGGAAGTTATAGTCGTTCCATTGGCAGCATTGAGCATCACAATAGTTTTCACCTGCAAATAGGGGTGGAAAACCAATCTTAATTTGGGGGGTTGCCTCGAATTTGGCTCATATCCTTCATTACTACAAAATATTGATCAATAGCGACCCCAATTTGTTCATATCTTTGATTGTTGTATACTTTGCATATATATCGGGAGTCCAAGAAGGCAGCGCGCTCTGACGCAGTTCGATCTGATCCCAAGATTTTTGGTTGTAAGGATATTTTTGGAATTCAAATAAATAAATAAAATGATAGAATTATATTTACTATTTGTTGGGGGCAATTACCTAAAGACTAATATTTAAAAAAAAAAAGTTGGGGGTGGGGCGGGGGGGGGGTAATTTTTATAAAAAAAAAAAAATAGATTGAGGGCAATCTATCATAACATTACACATTTTTATGACATTAATGATCGACAAAAATGATGATCTATCTTGGTGCAATCAATTAAGACATAATTATTCATTTAATTTATTTAATTTTTGGGATATAAGTTTTAGGCTTCCAAGATAATAGCAAAGCAAAAATTGCACAAGATGTGCTTTTAATATCAGATCTAAAGATATTTATCTGGAAGCTGATTATATTCAAGAACTTACTACTACATAACATCATGAGAGAGATTTACTTAAGGTGGGAAATTAGCATATATATAGGATGTCACTCTTCCTGGTTAGAAAATGAGTCTTATATAATCCATCACTTAAAATAAGATTGCCCAACTCATTAAATAAGAGTGTTAATAGAAAGATCTATGTAAATTTTGTTTGTTATCTTTAACAGAAGATTGCTAATCAGTTTTATGTGCTATTAAGTTTTGAAATCCTTAACTGAAAGAGTAGTTATGTATTAGTTTCTTAAAAAGAATAAGTTTTAAGACTTATTAAAATTGTATTATTTTACTTTGTAAAAATTTCAGCCTTAACAACCTAATATAAAAGAAAAAAAAAAGGTCATTACATAGTAACTTATATGAAAGCCATAAACAAGCATTTGCATGAATAAAAAATATCATTATTAGGTAAATAATTTATCACTTTCTATCAATGGCCAAATTGCAATTGAATGTGCTTAATACACCCCAATCACAAAAAATAATAAAGCAATTGCATCTCAATAGGTCATTACATAATAGTTTACTTCCCAATCACTAAGAAACACCAATAGCTCCTCTATTAGAACATGTGAATGACTCCAACATCCATTAATAAAGCTCATTTAACAGTTCATTCTTATGATTATCAATTGCCACATAGATATGATATAATTCTCAGGAAACCCTTACTAATAAAATTTTGAGCATTAATTCTCAGCATATAACAATCAAATATCACCATATTCAAATTAAGACTTCGGTTTGGGACGGAATTTTTTTGTACTAGGAAGCTGCTTTAAGAAGCAATAAAAAAGTCGTCCCAAATGAAGCCTAAGTTAATGAACTCTAAAATGGCTTTATGAAAGGTTATTGAAAAGTACCTTAAGTATCTCATATGGTTTGTGGTCACTCAATCACACCAGAAATATTGCTGATAAGCTGTTGGGCTTCAACAACAAGCCTCTTAACCACTTCAGCAGCTGGAAGAATCTCCTTAATAAGCTCAACCCCAGCGCCAGCATACATCACCATGCTTTCTATGTCCCCAATTGTTGTGGCATTCGGAACAGTGCCAGCAAAGCGTCTTATCTCTTTTGGCTGTCAAACAGAAAATATAGGAGTTTCAGAAATAAGCAGCCCAACTTCAGATGATAACTGGTCCATGCAGCACATCTTAGCCTCTGTTGATTGGAAGCTAAGGATACCAACTAAGGCTTTATTTGGGCCGGCTTTCTTAATGCTTCTTAAAACAACTTAAAATTTGGATACTAAAAAATTGCTTTAAGAAGCACTAAGAAAGCCGTCCTAAACGAAGCCTAAATTATATTGAATCTAGACTTTGCATATGTTATGTACTTGAATTTGTGATTAAATTTATTAAAAAATAGTGATAACTAATTCCTACCACATGCACACAAAAGAATGAAAAGCCTGATTGAAAAAGGAAACTGGATATAGACATACCGAAGTAAAACAGTAAGATATTATCTGCTGGAATGTGATTGTTCCAAGCCATCAGAACAACTTCGACAAAGAAATCTGTGTATAAAGTACTGAATATGCACTTTTTTGTTTTATTTATTTATTTTGGAAGGGGCGGAGAAATATTGGTGAGAACAGTAGATCAAATATATTAAGTCTTCGTTTGGGACGCTTTCTTGATGCTTCTTAAAGTTGCTTTCTAATACAAAAATTTAAATTTTTGTACTAAAAAGCTTCTTTAAAAAGCAAAGAGAAAGTCGTGTCAAATGAAGCCTAGATGAAAGAAAACATTTAGTTACAGCATAAGGACAAAGAAAGAGCATATATATTACAAACAGGAGAAGATGCAATAGAAATTACAGTTGGAGTTTACAGTTCAAGTAAAAAACTGCAAAAACGAATGCCTATAAATCAGGAGGTATTGTGACAGAAAAATAAATGTCAGTGCCAAGCTAAAGCAAGCGAATATAACTTGGGCTAAAGATTATAGTAAACATCAAAAGTTGTTTTGGCTTCATCCACAACATGATGTCAGCTGGGTGCACACGCATTTGAGCCAAGGTTAACAAAATTGAATCATATATAAAATCAGAAGCAACAGATATTCACGATTTGATGGTTCAACTAAATGGTTCAATTAGAGTTGAACTGAATGATATAATAAATATTAAAATTATTCAAATATAATATGAATTATATATTAATTAAAACTTTAAAAAATAAATACATAACTACTTTGATTAAAACTCATAAACAAGCTTGATTAAGACTCAATATAAAACTAGTTAAGAAGCTTGGTTAATCATTAATGTGAATACATGCATATTATAAAATATAGTTATATGAATATTAAACAAGTTTAAAAATTTTAAAAATTTAACATAAATGTATAAATATAAATATAGTTTTTAATAAAAATATTATTTAATATAATTCATAAATTTTATAATATAAAAAAGTGTTAATGCTCATAACCTTTACAAATATCCATTCTCCACTTAAATTTGCAGCCTAATTTTATAGTTTAACTCTTATTTAGAAATCACACAAGTTTTTTATTCCCACATCATAAAGAAATTTTAAATAGCAGTGTTTATATAATGTTAAAGCTATAAAGATGCTCGTAAAGAATCTAAGAAAGCTATTTGCAAAGAGCTTAGCTTTTAATGATTTATATAATAGATCAAATACTAAGGAGGAAGAAAGATACATGTATAAGTTAGCCGAACAAAGAGATAGGAGTAGTAAAGATTTAGGTTCAAGTAAAGTGTATTAAGGTGGAGATCAAAAAGTACTTTTCTTAGAAGATGATATTCAACAAATGAGGATGAGATATTTTGCTAATTTTTTTAATGAAGATTATGAAAATACAATTGACTTTAGTGATTTTAGCACCCTAAATGAAAATAAAGATTTCTATTTTTATCGGTGTATTAGTAAAATCGAAGTTAGACAGGCTTTAAAGAAAATGAAGTGTGGAAAGCTGTTGGACCTTGATGATATTCTAATAGAGATGTGGAAATGCTTAAGAAATGAAGGAATTTATTGGCTTACTAAACTTTTTAAAACTGTTTTGAAGACAAAAGATGCTAAATCAGTAGAGATTGAATCTGTTAATTCTTATTTTTAAGAATAAAGGTGATGCACAAAAGTGTGTGAATTATAGAGGAATTAAGTTAATGTGTCATATTTTAAAACTATGGGAGCGAGTTATGGAGCGTAGGTTGCGGCGTGATACTAATGTTTTTCAAAATCAATTTGGATTCATGCTAGGTAGGTCTACTATGGAAGCCATACATTTATTAAGAGGTTTGATGGATAAATATAGAGAGAATAAGGAGGATCTATATATGATATTTATTGATTTAGAGAAAGCATATGATAAATTTCCAAGAGAAGTGCTATGGAAAGTTCTTGAAAAGAAAGGAGTTAATAATGCTTATATTCAAATCATTAAAGATATGTATGCAGGAGCTATTACTTGTGTTCAAACACAAGGTGGTTTGACTAAGTATTTTCCTATTTCTGTTGGATTACATCAAGGAACAGCCTGAAGTCCATATCTTTTTTCTTTAGTCATGGATGTTCTCACTAGACATTTGTAAGAGGATGTACCTTGGTGTATGCTTTTTGCTGATGATATTCTTATTTTCGATAATATTAGAGAGGGAGTTGAAGGTAAACATGAATTATGGAGGTCAACCTTAGAGTCTAAAAGTTTTTGCTTTAGTAGATCTAAAACTGAATATATAAAGTGTAATTTTAGTAGCAATAGACCTAGTGAGGGGATTGTGACTTTGGGCGATCAAGTCATTAATAAGAGTACACGTTTTAGATATCTTGGATCTATTATTCAGAGTGATGGTGAAATAGATGTGGATATTATCAACAGAATTCAAGTTGGATGAATAGATGATTAAAGTGGAGGAATGCTTCGGGCTTGTTGTGCGATAAAAAAATCCCCCTCAAATTTAAGGGAAAATTTTATAAGATGGTGGTTAGATCTGCAATGATTTATGGTGTCGAATGTTGGCCATTAAAAGAGAAGCATAATACTAAGTTAAGTGTTTCAGAGATGAGGATGCTTAGGTGAATGAGTGGCTTTACCGTTAGAGATAAGATACGAAATGAGCATATACATGAAAATGTTAGAGTAGCTCCAGTGGAAGATAAGATTAGAGAGACTCGCCTTAGATGGTTTGACCACATAAAACGGAGGCCTTCCGATGACCTTGTTAGGAAAGTTGAGGTATTAGATTTGACTTATGTTAAGAAAGGTAGAGGTAGACCTAAAAAGACTTGGTTAGAAAATATTAGAAATGAACTTTTTTTATTAGATTTAAATGAGAATTTGACTTTTAACAGGACACAATGGCGAAAAAGGATTCAAGTTGTCGATCCCACGTAGTGGGACAAAGGCCTGATGTTGTTGTCGTTGTTGTTGTAGTGTTTATATAACGTAAAGAATAAACTGCTAGAAACAAATCAAATTGTGTGACGTAGCAACTATATATTCTTATTAAATTTGTTTGTATATGCGTTCAAAATAAATAATAATAATTTTAAAATGTTATAAAATAAAATTATATTATTAAAAATTTTATTAAAATAAAACATAATATTTGTAGAAGGCCAATTCAACAAATCCAAGACCAATTTTATAGCTTCCCAATCAAACCGCCAGTTCAAACTAATTCGATACAAATTCGGTCAACTTGGCCAATTCACGATTAAATCGACTACACTAGTCTGATTTTCAGACATACAGCTAGGGGTGTCAAAATGGGTATTCGGGTGGGGTTCAAATACAAATTGACCCAACCCGACCTGCTAACCGTGAGGCCACGAGACGTAAGTGGGCGAGGCAGCGGGTGAGTGGGCGAGGGTGAGCTGATGAGGGGGCAATGTTTGCAAGTGGGGGAGTGCGTGCGGGTCAGCACAGGTGAGACCAGTGAGAACTCAAATACAGGAGAAAGCGAGGGTGCGGCCGTGCAAAACTATGGGTGTGAGCGCTAGTGCTGAAGTGGGTGCCGGCATGGGTGCAAGCACGCGGAGTTTTTGAGTTGACCAAAATTTTCAGTTGGGTCAACATTAGCAACTCGAACCCGACCCGCTTTCCAAATTAGTTGACTGGAATCCGAAATTTTTGGGTTGGATCAAATATTGTCACCCTCACATGCAGCAAACAACTTCTTGAAAGAAGAATAATAAAATCCATTAAAAGATAATCCGAGTCAAATAGAACATACGAAAACATGCCGAATAAATAAAATGCAGCAATAGCATAGGAATGAGAAAACAAAAAAAGGGGGGCCTTTTAAAGTCAATAAAGTGGTTTTTTTTTT
The DNA here is from genome assembly GCA_022539455.1 of Dendrobium nobile. Lineage (NCBI taxonomy): Eukaryota > Viridiplantae > Streptophyta > Magnoliopsida > Asparagales > Orchidaceae > Dendrobium > Dendrobium nobile. Next base: position 64,145,645 of record CM039734.1, read on the forward strand.
TTGGTGAAATGAGGAACTTGCCCTTTCCCATCACTATAAAAATTAATTACAAAGGTCTATGCCTAAATACAATTCAACTTACTATAAAGAAATAGAGCTACATCCAAAAAATTTTCAATACTCAGAAAATTGTCAAAAATTTTATAACACAACACAACATCAAGCCTTTGTCTCACTATGTGGGTCGGCTACATGAATCTTTTTTTGCCATTGTGTTCGATTAAAAGTCAAATTCTTATTTAAATCTAATAATACAAAATATGGATGTAGAATACACAAAAAAACTGTACTCATAATGCATCAAAAGGTTCCCGAGATTCAATTATTTAGCCAACTACCGGAATTCATAGAAACCACGGTTGCCTATGCCAAGACAAAGGCCATCGAGTGGTGCGAGAAAATACGATGAGAGGAAGCAGTAATTCATCATCTTCTAACAAAAACAAAGACATCCGATGAAGCCAGAGGCCCATGAAGCAAAGATGCACATTCGATAACAAGTTCCACCCAAATCAATTAAAGAGCTGCATAACCTGATGTAAAACGATCATGCGAAAATTGGTTTGAAGTAAGAGCTTGCACGCTTAACTTTAGGAGCAACAATAATTATACTCATTATAGTGATTTAAACGACAAAATAAACAATAAGGTGATAAAACAAGCTTAGGTTAATTCACATGAATAGAAATTAAGTTCAAAAGATAGACAGTTTAATCCGACATTGCATACATGGATCATTCCAACAATAAATTCCAATACTAACAATAAGATTAGTCTATGAAAGATCCCTCACACAACTCTTCCTATTACTAGGTTCTAGCGGCGAATAATTGACATGATCTTCATGAATCCATTAATAATAACTATAATCAAGGATGTAACTATAAAGATAGCAAATCGGATGTTGAGTTTACCCAAAGACAGGATAGATACGCACTCCGGCAGAATCGTTTGGTGTTGGGGATGACTAAGACAACCACCATGAGCTTCTTCGCACCACCGATTAGCCAAGACAAGGTGTGGATCGTCAAGACAGCAGCAGTTCTTGATTTGGACAGATTCTGGCCATCAATTGGAACCTTCCGGATGAAGGCATGGTGCTAGGAGATTTGTAGAATCAGTGGACAGCAAGTTGTAGTAAAGCGGCCAGCAGTTTGAAGGTTTTAGGCGGCAGGAATTCAAGTTTCCCTCGCAGGAATTCTTTCGGAAGCTGTTGGGCAGCAACCTGGATTTGTGGGCAGCAGGTCAGCTGTTTTTACTGCTGAAATTCTTCTGGACAGCAACATTATAACTTAGGAAATCTGAGCAGCAAACATAGAAGGCTTTGGACAGCAACAGGAGGATTCACGGCAGCAAAATGGTTGATTTCCCTTTGCTGGGGTGATGGGCAGCAAGAAGAAAATCCGGGATGTGCTAGACAACGTGCCGCTTATGCCCAGAAATTTGGACAGCCACGTGAAGTTTCCAGGAAAGGAAGGAAACGTGGGAAGAGCATTGAGAGGAGGCGGTGGAATTAGATTAGGAGGTGGGATTTCATTCCAAAATTAAAAGTCTGATTTTGGACAAAATTAAGGAGGGAGGGAACACGTGAATTATTTCCCAAAATATGGCTTGGTTTTTGGAAAGAATTCCAAAGAGGAATTAATTGGGAAATTTGAATTCAATTGGATTGTAATCAATGCATTGATTGTGCATTACATGGAAATCCATCACATGCATGGCCAGCGGCATAGAGAGAGAGAGAGGGAGGAGAGGTTATGAAAATTTAAACTTCAAATCAATTGTAATTAATGCATTGGATTAGCATTAATTGGGCTTCCTCCCTAGCATGGCCGGCGGCATATAGAGGGAGAGGGGATTGGGGGGAAAGTTTAAAACAACTTCCAAATTGGCCACTATAATTTAAGGAGAGAATAATGTTATCCAATCTAATTTGAAATTTAAAAGTGAATGACATTAAAGACTTTCCTAATATAGATTTCTATTTAGGAAACTATTTGAAATTCAAATTTTGAATTTCAAATGGTTTAAAATAATTTCCCTAAATCCTTCATGCTCTATAGGAAGGTAATAATGAGACATTAAATCCTCATTCAAGGGATGGGAAGAAAGTGGCCGGCGGCTAGGTGGGTAGAGGGAGAAGGCCGTGGGAGGGAGGCCGGCGATCAGGTGGGTGATGGTCGGCGGCTTGGGGAGGTGGAGCTAGGGGAAGACTTGGATGGATGAAGAGGGTAGAAAGGAGATGAACGAAATACAAGATAAAAGTAATTAATGAACTCACAAAGAGATCGTAAGAACCGCGAACCTTAGACTCTTCCAAAGATTGACGGGTATTGCAAGTCACCCTCCTCGGGCTTCTCCTCTCATGAACTCACTAAAAGATCACCATAAACTCACTAAGAGATCACCAAGAACATAACATTTTCATTATCAATATTCATCAACCTTTCCAAGAGGAAGGGGAGGGCTTAAATAGCCAAATACATGAAGGAAAATAAAAAGACACAATTGCCCCTAGGGCAAACATAAGACAAAGCCCTCAAGTTAGGGTAGAAAGGGAAAAGTACAAATAACAAATAAAATACATCAAAATAAATAGACACGATCGTAGCCGTTGATCTTCGATGTCCTCATCATAACCTTTTCATATTTTTTTCTAAGACTTTAATTTGGCCAAAATAGCCTTATAATCCGAAATGATTTGCAAAGAAATATTAGTGTGCGTCTAGATGCCAAACCTTCTTGCATTTCGTTCTAGCCTTATAAAATAAATTAAACAGCAAACTGATAACTGGTGTGCTTTTAAGCTCAGGGGTGCAGTTAAGTAATTGCCAATAAAATATATAGCACTTGAGATAAATTTAGGTGTAGCTAAAGGTAGTGAACATAGAGATAATAGAGGTTAATGTAAGGAACGAAACCTCAAACTCAAAAAATAGATAGTTAGTACTTTCAAAAGCTCCATTACAGCGGTTGCATGATGTTTCGGCTGATGAGGACATTGGTTGTTCTGAGCTCCGTAACAATAGCAAGCCAAGCATGAACCGAGGAAATAGAATCATGAATTCAATAAGCAATAGAGTTCAATATAGTGAACTAGATAAATTGCAGTCTACCAGCAAGAGAGAGAGCTTTGGCCTTCCAACCATCCTGGAGAAGGGTAACTTTTTCATGAGAAGCAAGAAATCAAACACTAGCAGCCTACATGCTGCAATTGGAATGCCCATGTATGAGAATATGATGAGAACATCCAACCGTGGAAAGTTTATCAGAAAAGGAACCAGAGATCGACGGCCACAATTAGGCCACTTTATTTTTTATCTATAATTTGTATTTGATTTTATTTATGTATCGTTTTCATTTTTACCCTCACTTGAGAGAGTAGACTTATTTAACCCCAGGGGGTACTTTGGTCTTTAAAATATTATTGTATTTTGACTATTTATAGACTTTTTCTCCTCCTTTGAGAGGATGATGATAAACATGATGAAAATTTCAGCACTTGTGTTCTTGGAGAGTTGTGAGGATTCTTGGAGAGTCTAAAGCCCCTAGGTGAGGGCAAAGTACTACCCACCAGTCACATGAAGCATCCGGGATCATGTACATCTCCTCCACCAACTTCCCCTCCTAGCCGCTACCCCCATCCTCCTCTTCCAACCTTGGCCCAAATCTCCCCCCCCCCCCAATCCCCTAAAACCCTAGGCCGAACCCCACCCTTCTTTCTCCCTTGGCCGAAACCCCCATTCCCTCCCCACCTTACCGCCAGCTACCTACCTACCAAACCCCACCATCCACCCCTCAAGCCGCAGGCCACCCAAACCCTAAGTTGCCTCCACAATCCCCTCCCCTCAATCAATCCTTTCCAAATTTAGTACATCATAAATTAGGAAGTTGTTCAAATTCATATTTTAATTCTTTTAAAATCTGAAATTACTTTCTTAAAATAGATGGATTAAGTTATGAAAGATTTTATTCATATTAATTTAAATCTTGAATAGGGGAGAATCTAATTCTCCTTTCATAATTTAAATTTCCAAACTTAGCAACCCATTTAATCCCCCAATCAAATCTCCATCAAGGGGGGCCGGCCACCTCCTTCCCTATCCTTCCTCCCTCCTTATTTGAAAAGACTCAAGTTAAAATGGCTCCAAATTAAATCTCAGATTTGGGGTAATTATCTTAAATCTATTTCCTTCAATTGGGAATTTATATTTGGCAACTCAATTAAATTCCCAACCACTCTCCTCACTAATTGCTAGCCGCCCCCCACTTTCCCTCCACTCCCTACTTTTATCTTTCCCAATTATCTCTCTCCAAATTAATCACGCTCAACCGAAAGGTCAATTCCTCACCCCATGACTGCTCTTCACCTTTGATTACTCCTCTTCTACGGTTCCCACTGCTGTCCTCAGGCATCACCAAGATTTCCTGGACAATTAAAGTTGCTGCTAAGAGATTTCAGCAAAGACAGCTTGCTGTCCCGTTGTCCAAAATCCCTTGTTTGCTGTCCAGAAATTCCGGCACCCAATCGCTTGCTGTCCTGCTGTCCAGAACATCTAAGTTGACCGTCCAAAGGTCCCAACACGCGATCCCTTGCTGTCCCGCCGTCCAGAACAAGCTAATTTGCCATCCAGACTTGGGAGAAGACTTCCTATTGTTGTCCTTCCCTCAGAAGCAACCAATCATCGTCGCCGTTGTCTCGTATCTCCTAATTATGGATAAACTCTCTCCGTCACACCTTTTAGTCCTCCCTCAATCGTGGCATCATTTGATCATGAAGAACTATCCGCATAGTTCAAATTAAGAGTGTAAGTGAGAGGATTCCTATAGTGACTATTCTAATTGTTAAATTAGGGATTCCTTTTGAAAACCCTAAGGGATTCCTTTTGAAAACCCTACATTTGCATGGTATAATTTGATATGATTGTTTTATGATTCTAATCTTTTCTTGTGTAAATGGCGGCCTAAACTTAATCACCAATTTGTTGGCTTAAAACTTTGCTAAGAGACTCGAGAAGTCAAGTAATTACAAAGCTCTAATCTTGTTTGTGTAATTTTCCAAACAATTGCATTTACCATTACATGTAGTCCTACATCAGAATACCATTAGCAAGGTGAAGTACATCACAAAGTATTTGCTGGTGTGGGGAATGCTTGGAAAAGTGATGCTGCTCTTAGCAGGACTGATAGAAAGGCTAGAGATCTCTTTAAATTTTTGGAAAATGCATTTAAGGGTTCCTAAAATTGGGAAGAGACGCCCTGCCAAAGACTAAGACATCACTATAAAAGAGATGAGAGAAATGATCATTATCAGCTGTGATGCCCCCATGCTCCTTAGTGTTGATGAAAATGCTCAAATAGATTTGAAAGATTATCTATGACAATACAAAATAGGTAAAGGGATAAAGGTAGCCTTGACTCAACCCAACTAATACGTACAGGTGAGAGTGTACACATTTGTGCTATTTCTGCTGGCATTGATAGCTCTACAGTAGTCCTTTTGGGACACTTGGTCCAACGAAAGATGCATAATGGTTTTTTCTTTGTCACGGGCATCTACTCCTTTACACTGCATCACTATAGTAAAGGTTGGGTAATTCAGTCATTATATTTAAGAGTTCACAAATGGATTTTGCTAACCCAAGGATAAATTCATCTGCTTGGAAGAGAAAAAAAAAGGATAAAGAATACCTCTATTAAATTATAAATATATATTTGACTATATAGAAAAAATGATAAAAAAATATAATAAAAAAGGAATATGTATAGTAACGAGAAAATATAATCATAATAAATGCTATAAATAATTAGCACATATGATAATTTAGATATAATAACTACCATACAAACTAGAGGCCTAAAAAAATAAATTTGAGTTTGGAAACCATAGTGGTAAAAGATGAAGTTGAAGGTTTTTTTGCCTAACAGTTTTGAGTGTTGCGAAAGGAGTGCAACCTGAATGTTATGGTGCAACCAAAAGGGAGATGACTTGACCTAGGAGTGTAAACGAGTCGAGTCGAGTTGAGTTTTGACACTATCGAGCTAAGCTCGTCAGTCGGAAAGCGAGCTCGAAAGTCAAGCTCGAACTTGAGCTCGTTCCACTGTTAACGAGTTCGAGCCGGCTCGTGAACCCGGCGGTCCGGGCAGCCTTCGAGCAAGTCTTCATCCTCGTCCATCCGCCTCATTCACGTGGAGCTCGCTATCGGAGAAGAAATCCGCCTCATTGGCGTGGAGCTCGCCATCGGAGAAGAAATCCGCCTCATTCGCGTGGAGAATGCCATTGGAGAAGAAGGTTGAGTGTTGAAAATAAAATATTTTTTTCTCTGGGGAGAAGAGAGGTCAGAGGGGCTGTCAGCATTTTTAATTAACGAGATTTAAAAAAAGGACAAGCAAGATTCAGCTTTTTGCCTTTCCCAAAAAAACAAAGCAGTTGTCACCTGTTTTCATTGGTTAGATTAAATAAAAATAATATTATATATATTTTTATGATAGAAAATATCAAAATAGTATCATTTTTTCATTGGTTTTGAAATTACCACTTACGGTTTTCAGAATTCCCTCCTGTCCCGCCTATGTCATTTGGAATTGCCGCCTCTTATCATTTTGTTTTTTTTTTAATTCAAATAATAAATCGAGCCGAGCCCGCGAGCTCGAGCCGAGCTCTCATCGAGCTCGAACTTGAGCTCGTTTAACAAACGAGCTCGAGTTTAAGCTCGAGCTCAAGCTCGTGGCTCGATAAGCTCGGCTCGCGAGCTCGTTATCGAGTCGAGCTCGAGCCGGCTCGGCTCACTTACACCCCTAACTTGACCACAACAACAACAACAACAAACCTTTATCCCACCATGTGGGGTTGGTTACATACATTGCGTCCTATTAACAGTGAAATTCTCATCTAAATCTAATAAAGAAATGTCATTTCCAATGTTTTCTAACCAAATATTTTTAGGTCTACCACTACCTTTCTTAGCATAAGTCAAATCTAATACATCTACTTTCCTAATTGGCTCATCGGAAAGTCACCATTTTATGTGACCAAATCATCTAAGTAGACTCAAATTTTTTTAGGTTTACCACTACCTTTCTTAGCATAAGTCAAATCTAATACATCTACTTTCTTAATTGGCTCATCGGAAGGTCACCATTTTATGTGACCAAATCATCTAACTATCTAAGTAGACTCCATCTAATCTTATCTTCCACTGAAGCTACTCAAACCTTTTCACGTATATGCTCATTTTGTATCATGTCTCTAAGAGTAAAGCCACTCATCCACCTAAGCATCCTCATCTCTGCAACACTTAACTTAGTATTGTGCTTCTCTTTTAATGGCCAACATTCTGCACCATAAAGTATTGCACGTCACACTACCATCTTATAGAATTTTCCCTCAAGTTTGAGATGGACGTTTCTATCACACAACAAGCCCAATGCATTCCTCCTCTTCAACCATCCAACTTGAATTTTACTAATAATATCGCATCTATTTCACCATCACTCTGAACAATAAACGCGAGATATCTAAAACGTGTACTCTTATTAATGACTTAATCGCCCTAAGTTGTAATCCCCCCACAAGATCTATTATTACTAAAATTACGCTTTATATATTCAATTTTAAATATACTCAAACGAAAACCTTTAGACTCTAAGGTTAACATCCATAATTCAAGTTTACCTTCAAGTCCCTCTATAGTCTTATCAACAAGAAGAATATCATCAACAAAGATCATACACTAGGGTACAACCTCTTGCAAATGTCAAGTGAGAACATCCATTGCTAAAGCAAAAAAGATATGGGCTTACGGCTGATCCTTGATGTAATCCAGCTGAAATAGGAAAATACTTGGCCAAACCACCCTGTTTTTTAACACAAGTAACAACTCTTGCATGCATATCGTTAATGACTTGAATATAACCATTATTAACCTCTTTCTTATATAGAACTCTCCATAGCACTTCTCTTGGAACTTTATCATATGCTTTCTTTCAATAACAACAACATCAAACCTTTATCCCACTACGTGGGGTCGGCTATTTTCTTATCATATGCTTTCTCTAAATCAATAAAAATCATATGTAGATCCTCCTTATTCTCTCTATACTTCTCCATCAAACCTCTCAATAAATGTATAGCTTCCATAGTAGACCTATCTTGCATGAATCCAAATTGATTTTGAGAAACATTAGTGTCATGCCGCAACCTATGCTCCAAAACTCTCATCCATAGTTTTAAAATATGACACATGAATTGAATATTTAAAAAAAAAATAAAATAATTGACAACTTCTTTCAAATAAAAATATTATTAGGAACAAAGTTAGAGAGCAAAAAATATATATATTTATTTTCTTCTAATGAGATTATCACATACACCAAATAAATTTGATATCTTAATTTTTTTCTAATCATATGTAATATTAGGAATTTCACAAAAAGAATAGAATATCTCCTTTTAAAATAATTATCTTGAGTAAATCACCACATACAATAAATATCTGAGAGTCAATGCAATTAACATCAACAAGAGGTTGTAATAAGTAAAAAACTAAGGAAAGTGTTATGGTTAAGTGAAAGAGAATATAAATCAATGTATTATGGTTTCGCCATCAATATGCCTACTCTCACTTCCCAAATCCTCTCAGGTTTTTACACTATTCTTTCATTTGCTACCGTGAGGAAAAAAGGCCTCTATTCTTCATGAATAATGAAAAAATCCACAATAATTAGACTCAAAACAAAAAGTACCCAACTACTAGCATAACCCGCTATTTAATCAGTATTCAATTCAAGACATCAAATTGGATATATTGAACACAAGCTGTGCTATGTAACCAAGCTCTTTTTAAACTTTTTTAAATCCAAGATCTCTCTTTAAAGAACAGCAAAACAAAGCTCTCAAAAGCCACATACTTAAAATTGAAAATTAAGTTTTGAAGGAAAATATAATTTGAAGAAGGAATAAATTCCCGCTTAAAGTTTGCAAAATTTGAAATTTCATCAAAGTAACTGGATACATTCATAGTAATATAATAGAATAATCATTAGTCTTCCAATCAACCAAATCATTAATTAATGTTAATTAAAAATTCAAATTCAAACCTAGGGGTTGATTGTTCATTACAATCATGATCATATAGCACGATTAGTTCAAAAATATGATCAAACTATCAAATCATTCAAAATATGTGATTTAATAAATTAAATTAGGAAACCTATTATACAGTACGATAAGCACTGTACAATAAGATTAGATTAAAATTTGAATAACATAATTAATATAAAATGATCATGCAAATCATATAACATGACCGTAAGATAAATTTTTATCCAAGAAACAGGGAGTACTTCCAATTACTTGCCCAAATTTGTTATGAGCAGCCATAACTGCCAATGTCTGTCATAAAGTTTGACCACTTTTGTTTAACTTAATCTTCTATTCTCATTTGTTTAAAGATTTTGAAATTTTTGTTAATCTTTTTTTTTTTTTTTTTGAATTCTACCAAAAGAAATGTATTTTTTCATTATCATTTCAAACATCAAATAGCCATCCAATGTGTAATCTACCTCTGACATTGTCAGACCCATACCTAGAGTGAATTAAATGAAAAGAGTCAACAATGAGATATGCATCAAAGATGAAACAAATAATATTATTAAATAGAGGAATCAATTGAGAGCATTAAAAGGGATATCAATAGAGAGCTTCGATGAAGAGTATTGATGAAAATCAATGATTGCCAGGAGCAAAAAACATAAAAGATCAAGAGAGAAGTAGAGAACAACAGTGATATCACTGCAATATAACAATTGTGCTTGAATAAGGTATGCATAAGCTGAAGTGCAAAGGCAAGGAGGTAGAGGTCCAGTATATCTTTGTGAAAACAAGTACGAGCAGTAGATGTGCAATGAGATTTTGAAAATTCTATCAATCTTTTTTTTTAATTCTACCAATAGAAATGTATTTTTTCATTATCATTTCAAACATCAAATAGCCATTCAATGTGTAATCTACCTATAAAGGGCGAAGATGAGTTTCAGGATTACTTCCTGGTAACTTCACAAAGCACAGGTATTGACTGACTTATAGATCTAAGGCGCGAAGCGAAGCGTTTCACTTCACTTATACGCTGGGACGGAAGCAAGAGAAAAAACCACTAATCCGCTTATTGACTTCAATTAGCAAATTTTCTTTCTAGCGCCTATGATCTTTTCAATCCTTTCAAGAAGTCCGTGCCGGGGGTGTATTGTCAGACCCCTACCTAGAATGAATTAAATGCATAAAGTCAACAATGAGATAATGCATCAAAGATGAACAAATAATATTATTAAATAGAGAAATCAACTGAAAGCATTAAAAGGGATATTAATAGAGAGCTTCGATGAAGAGTATTGATAGAAAGCAATGATTTTCAAGAGGAACAACAAACATAAAAGATCAAGAGTGATAGGCCATTGCAATATAACAATTGTGCATAAGGGATGCATAAGCTGAAGTGCTAAGGAATGGAGGTAGAGGTCTGGCATATCTTTGTGAAAACAAGTACGAGCAGCAGATGTGCAATGATAGAAGAGGTGGAGTTGATGTAGTGAAATCATCATACCGCAATGGGAATAACAATGGTGTACACATCAGTGTCTCTAAGATCTAGTGCTTGCACTTATTGATAGTGATTCTTTCAAGTTTAAGATCTTCATTTACATGTGTGAATCAAAGAACATGTCCTATCATAGCTTGAACTTGATCATGTTGGGCATCAAGTGGTGGGAGCATAGCCGAGCAATATTGACAACAATGAGGTATTGAAGTAGTGTCAGTTGTTGAGGCTTGATTAGGATATAAAGGAAGTCACCAGCAAGATCATAGGCATGGGTTAGAAGTTCTAGAGTGAATGATAATGGCCCTAACAAAAGTAACACACGTGCATTGAATTTAGACATTGGGAAGGTCGAGGCTTTAGGCATGGAGTCTAATGTAGAAGCTTATTAGTTTAAATCAAGAAATAAATACAAAGATAACTAGGGTCAACTGCTGATATTAGCAACAACTCCAATGAGCTATATAAGTTAGCCTAAGAACGCATTGTGAATTGTTCTTTGATCGGCGCTCTAGTAACCTACTAGTAATGACGACATGTGTGTATCAAAAAAGCAACGATAATAGAAATGATATTTTGCGAAAGTATGCAAATGAAAGGGATAATGGCCTTGAGGTGATGAATGTGGATACTTTGAAAGAAAGTAAAGACCACAATGAATTTGGCTCTAATAAAATGTTAAGGGAAAGAATTGTAAGGGAATATATCTTTATTTTATTGTCTTACTAGTGCAAACACATGTGCCAATATTTAGACAATATAAGAGAATAATAAAGGAGGATATACAATAATGAAGAAATATAGAAACAAAAATAGTGTATATTCTAAATATATTAAACCTGACCATATTGAACTTCAGGTGGTTGGTTCAATCAAGCAATCTTAACAAATACTAATCATAGAAGCAATGATGGTTGTTGATACCTGATCGAGTATGAAGATGGTTAAGGAAGAGTTGATGAGGACATTTGGGTTAGATGTGCTAGAGTACATGGTGACTGCCTGCGCAGAAGCTAATTAAGAGCACTATGTTTAGATACTGGGAAGGCGGAGAATTGTACATGGGAGTCTAGCCTAGTAGCTCATGAGTTCTAGAAAGGGAATAGAGCGCAAAGACAACTAGGATCCATTTGTGATCTCAACAGCTACTCCAAAAACTATTGCAGGGAGCTATAGAAATTAGCCTAAGAAATTATTGGGAATTGATCCTTGATCGACTCCAGCAAATGGCATTGATGCTCACATGTCTGGATCGAAGAGTAATTGCAACAAAGGATGGAGGTTTGCCAAAGGCATAGAGATTTGCAAGTGAAATGTTATGGTAACCATTGAGACAATGAATGAGACTGGTCCAAAGAAATAGACGATCAAAGTGAAGTTGGCTCGCATCTAATATTAGAAGAGAGAAAAAATTGTAACGAATCATCTCCTTATTAAATTATAATGAACTATATCTCTATTGAATTTTCTTACTTCTACAAAAATATATGCGCCTATTTACAGGGAAGAGAAGATGCTAATAAACTTATGATAAAAAGGAATATCACAATAATAAGGAATATAACAATAATGAATATAGTAGATTCTTACCCGTCAGCAGGAATTCCTCTCCTCTACCTGGGACCACCAATGAGCTGCACCGTACGGCCATACCACACCCGAGGACGGGCTTAAAGGCAAAATCAGAAGTAAGAAAGATCAAGTTACCACACAACCTCCTAAAGACAAAGGTACTCGGCAACCTGTTGAGCCTCCTATCCAATTCTCAGCCGAGAAGTTACAGCAATTGGAAGAAACTTCTTATAGGATCGTGAACTTTCGCAAACAACAACCAAGAATGTCCAAGTCTCGCTTAGACAGAGAGCTCCTCCGACTTGGGTCTTTAAGTTCGTTAGCAACCTCCCCGAGGAAGAGGAAGAAAACTTCTACAGATTCCACAGGCAAGGACTTGGTCCCCTCAAGTGTTTAAAACAATGGAAAAATGCTTTGGTTTATAGGATGTTGACTAAGTTGTCTTTACAACTATTCATAGTAAAAATTGGCAAAAATCATGAAAACCGTGAATTCTTATCTTTAATCTAATGAGAAGAGACAATACAATATATAATTAGCATCTTTGGATGCAACATGAGAATACAAGGATAGATCATAATTCAAGCAAATCAATAGAGTTCACAAAAAAATAATTTTATATTGCTAAGATAATTTGGCAAATCACTTTTGCTTTGAACAATTGGATCTCCTGCCTATTGAAGTAAACCTATTGATGTAAAACTAGGGTAAAAGCATGAGTACAAGGAATCCTAACCGTTAATCTGACAGGGAAAAATTAGGAAATTTTTAATATAACAGCGTGTGAATTTACAATGAACGTTTATAATTCAAGACCATGAAAATTTTAGTTGTGCCATGGGAACAAACCTTCCCATGGATTGTTGAATGGCCTATAACTGGCTGGTTATCCTCATTCTCTTTAGCTGGTAGATGCCTCCAATCATTGAAAAAAGGTGTCTCCAATACACGCTGTGGAGCATTGGGCCACCTTGAACGTCCGAAAACATTTGTGTACTCAGTTTTTTCATACTCAACAAGCTTTCTTTTGTATAAAGGATGGGCAAAACTTTCAATTGTGGCAACAAACCTGTAAACAAACTATCATTTATGAATAGGAATTGTTACTTTAGTATCCAAGCATATTAACATGAGGAACATAGCAAATACCTAGTTCCAAGACAAACACCATGAGCTCCAAGGGCAAGTGTAGCAACATAACCACGACCATCTACTATACCACCTGCGGCAATCACCGGAATACTTCGATTAACTGCCAAATCCACTATTCTCGGTATAAGTGTTATTAATCCCTCCTGACAAAAAGGAATTAACCTTCAATAAAAGTAATACATAAGTTTATCTCGCAAAACTAATAAACACAAGAATAACTATTTCTCCTAGTGCTTTTAGCAAGCATGCAAATAACATAATCTAAACACAAAATTATGATAGCTGCAATGCAGTCATCTTCTTAACATTAATTTTTATCATGGATGTTCCAAAATGCTAAAAAATTTGACTTTTCTCCTAGCTACCGACATAAAGAATAACCAGTTTTTAAACAACAAAAATGTTGTACCTAGTAGTATTGTGTGGAATCTGATTGTGTCAATCAATAATGTTGTACTGCTTCTTCGGACCTCAATTATATCAGTTGAGCTCGCTATGAGGTTTTAAGGGGTCCTCTCCCTGCATGGGTTCTAAGGCTTTGCACGATTTTTTTTCAAACAACCTTCCAGCATTGCGACGCTGTGTATAGTTTGCTTGAAAACAGATAGAGAGCGGAGCATTGCGGTGGTCTAAACCCCAGCGCTGTGGCATTGTCGGGAAGACTGAAGACAGAGAGCTAAGCACCGCGACCCTCCAAATTTGGCACCGCAGTGCTGCGAAACGAACTGGTAATTTTCTTTCTCATTTTTTATGAGAGTTGTGCCCCTTGATAGTTTATGTGAGATTCTCTTTGTTTATTTTGTAAGAGAACAGTGCAACGGCGAAGAGAGACGAGAGAGCGAGGGAGAAGAGAGATAAGTACTATTCTCACAAATATTCATAATAAATTTCTTGGTGTGATGTGGCTCCGTGGTTTTTTCTAATTTCGGATTTTTTCATGTTAAATCATGGTATTCTTTCTTTCCGCAAAACTTTCTCCTTTTTGTTTCTATTCACTGCGTAGTTTACTTCCCCAACAATACCTAAGACTTAATAAAAACTAAAAAGTTTCCTCCATCCATAAGCTGATACATAAATCATTCCTACTGCCTACTGGGTGTCATAGTGTTTACAAATTAAAATATTAAACAAAAAGATAGAAAAGTGAAAAAAAGTGAAAGACATGAAGAGAAGGGTATCAATGCCTTGGGAGAATTGCAGCCTACTACTTTGCCCGTTATATACTATGCAGCTGTCAAACTATTAGAGTAAAGCATTCTAGTGTTTACATAAAAGTATAAAATTATAGTTCTGATTGACAAATTAAGTTTATGTCATTAGATGGCATTAATATGGGCAAGAGAATAAAATTGAAAATTTTAAATATGGATAATTATTTTGATTTTATGTCAAAATGCTTGAGTATAACAGCAACTTGCATTTACAAAAATTGAGAAAGGAGTAGACATCAAATAATTCTCTTAATGATTTTCATGAACTTGAAGGGCATGTTATAGTACCAAGGCCCTTAATATGGTGAATGTTAAGTTTGCCTCAACATTATTGTATCCAATAAACTCATTAGCGAAATTCTATTTCACAGCATCAAGATATGTTGCCTAAGATCTTGATAAAGCAATTTAGATAAGACTAGTGCTAATTGGATGGATAACTTTTTATGGTTACATTTGTTGGTGGATTTTTTCTCATGGTAAACTAATTGAGGAGACCTATAGCTTTAATTATCTAAGTAAGAGGACACGATGAGATGAGGCTATCTTTAAAGCAGTTTTTTTGGAGTATTGTGCCTTCTTATGTATCTCACAGTGCAAATTTAAAATAATTTTATGGCCCTTCCTTCATAACAATTAGTTAGAAACATGTATAGTATAGAATTTTCTTATTCATTGTTTGTTCAGGAAAAGATGGCGCTACGGCATGAACCCTGGTCTCTCAAGCCTAAAGTCCCTTTTTTTTCCCAAGGTAGATTAGATTTTAAATTCACCAAATTTCTCCTGATGATCGGTTTTAAGGTTTATTTAATTCTGAGGTTCCACTTCATATGAGCACAAACCCTCATAGTTAACTATCCCTCCTAATGCGTAGAAGATAACTCTTGATTAAGGATGAATTGATGTTTAGACATACAACAATTTTAAATTTTGGTTATGGGGATGGAGGTAAACCTGATCAAGATCACATGGTTCCAGTTTAGACGAGCAACGGGTAAGGTTTCTATTTACCAACACTAACAATCATTGATTGTAGTGTTCAGAGAATCTGATTAGAAATCATCGTTTGCCTCCTCTTAAGGATCCCGAGTAAACTGAAGTGGATAGAAGTAGGTTATTTGGTCTGGGTTGGGACATGCGGCTCCGCTTAGAAGTTGTCCGTAGTTTAGATTTCGATTGAGACTTGCAACTCTGTGTAGGAGTTAATCGTATGTTTATATTTGGGTCAGGACTTATAGTTTTCATTAAAAGTAGCCCATATGATAAGTCTTATGACTTAACTTAGAAGTAGCCCATCTAGCATATCTTACAGCTTCATTTAAAAGTGGCCCATATAACGGGTCTTACGGATTCACTTAAAAGTGGCCCGTATAGTGGGTCTTACGAACTCTATTAGAGGTAGTACGGGTTATTAGGAATGTGTTATTTGTTCTTAGAAAGTTTTTCCTAACACCATGATTAAAGTGGGACTTACGACCTCCAATAGAGGTGGACCGGGTTATGAGGGATTTAGGGTTAGGCTATTTTTACCTAGAGATTTTCCCTAAAGTTGGATTTGCGACTTCTATTAGAAGTTGTCGGTGAAGTTTAGGTGTTTACTGCTTCACTTAGTAGATTTACTTTGTGAAATAGTTATCAATAAGATTTACTATTTCTATTATAAGTGACCTATAAGGCTTAGAATAGTGAGGACATAGTTTTACACACTTCATTGCCTAGATATCAGTATTAGCGTCTTGTTTTACCTACCGTAATAACTTTAATTTCAGCACTAGCACTTTTACTAGTTTTGCTTCAGTACCAGCCTTGCCTACAGTAGTAGCTTTGCTTCTTTCTAACACTAGTTTTGTACTTTACAGTGCTAATTTTGTTCTTTCTGGTAGGGCTGCAAGCGAACCAAACGTTCGACGAGCTACTCGTTGTTCAGTTCGGTTAAAGCTCGTTCGTGATTGTTTAATTAACGTGATGAGGACATCGTCAACATTTTCGACACGAGTACCATCAAGAGACGCCGGAGATCGACGACCACGATCATGAGTTTTATTTTGAGTAATTTTATGTAGTAGTTTATTTTATTTTCAGTTTTTCCGCTTTTGCCCTTATGGATATTTGGTCGCTATTATAGCCCAAGGGGCATGTTAGTCTTTTGTTTTCTATGTCATTTGGAGGCCTATATATGGCCATTTTTCTTATGTAATAGTTAGTTTTTGATGAATGAAAATATTTGCTTTGTGTTCTCTTTGTGAGTGCAAACCTCCACGATCTCTTAGTGAGTTCGTAGAAGAAGCTAGATCTTCTCTTTGTGAGTTCTAGGTTTTTCTCGTTCTACTATTTTCCTTTATTTCTCTTGGTCAAATCATCACCGTGGAGATTTGGATTGAAGCACTTGTGGAAAATTGGAATTCACTCCTCGGATCCTTATATTTTCCATATTTCTTCCTCTCCTTGGATCCTTGCCGCCGCCCCTTTCCCCTAGCCAAACCGCCGGCCAGCCTCCCGCCGACCAACCCAGCACCCCATCCTGCCGGCCTGCAGGAGCCCTCCCGCCGGCCAATCCTCCATCCGGCCACCCGCCGGCCACCCTGGATCCATACCGCCGGCCCCCATTTGGTTTCCCTTTGCTAGTTTGAATTTCATCCTTTAATGACTTTCCTAATTAATTCACTTAAATTGGGGAATTAATTAAGGGAGTTACAAATTTTTGAAATTCAAATTCCCTCCCAATTTTCTTTCAATAAAGGAGTTACATGATTTAATTAAAATCTGAAATCTAAATTTCAGATTTTGATTAATTAATTGTGGTCCCCACCTATTTAATTCCAAGCCTCTCTCTCTCCCATATGGCTGACCACCTTCTCCTATTGTTTCTCTCTCTACTTGCCACCTCATCACTACTTAAACACCTCTTTAATACCCCTCTCCCCCAGGTTTAATTTTAGTTTTCCATGATTTTAATTTCAAATTTCAAAATCTGAAATTTGAAATCAATTCCTCCCCCTTAATGCCCCCCTCTCTCTCCTAATCACCTTAATAGTTCCACAAATTCAGCCCAAATCTTCTCCCCATTGCCGCCACTCTCTCCCTCCTTGGATTAATTTGAAATTCAAATTAAATCCCTCTCCTAAACCACTAAAATCTGAATTTTATTTCAGATTTCCTGCATTGCCTCTTAGCCCCCACCATAGCCGTCAAGGAAGTTTCGATAAGACGTTGGATGCTCACTAGTCATCCCATGGACTACCCGCCACCGGCTACCACTCCAACGGACTACGCTTTTGTGCGCCATTTGTCTCCTAGTGGCATCGCTCGGTTGCTCTCAATCTTCCTCCATTAAAAGTGCCACCAACAAGAGAGTGAGTGAGAGACCCAAGGTGAAAAGTTCTATTTGTTAATTGTGGATTATTGTTTCTCCCCATAGCATTACTCTCTAATTCTATGTTGTCAATTTGATATTGTCCCGTTAATCTAGTTATAACCGCATGCCTTACTTAATTTCAACTTGATAATTCTGAAAACCTAACTTGGGTAAGCATTAATTCTATAACTAGCAAAGCTTTAAAATCTTATATTAAAATCCCCAAACAGTTCTTATTTCCATGCATTACGTTTCACATCATAACTAAACAAACAAACTTGAACAATATTTTAAATACTCGATTCTTAAATAAACAAGCTTGAACACTAATGTGTTCAGCTCATTTATGTTCGCGAACAACATCATTTAAAGTTCATGAACAAGCTCGACATTAAGCTAGATAAAAGATTGATTTGTGTTTGATTTTGAACTCGTGAATAAGCTTGATAAAAATAATTAATATTTGATAAAGAATTAATAAATATAAATAATATAAATATTTTATATTTATTATAATATAATGATATAATTATTGTTAAATAATAAAATTAAATTTAAAGTAAATAATATGTTCGTGAACATGCTCGATGTAATCGTTTGTTAGGAAGCTCGATAAAGATCGTTTGTTAAGTTAATGAACATCTAAAATTAGAGATCGTTTATAGCTCGTTCATGTTTGTTTGTTTAAAGCTCGATAAGCACTAAACGAACGAACATGAACTAAACATGAACACTCATTAATTT
The DNA here is from genome assembly GCA_022539455.1 of Dendrobium nobile. Classification (NCBI taxonomy): domain Eukaryota; kingdom Viridiplantae; phylum Streptophyta; class Magnoliopsida; order Asparagales; family Orchidaceae; genus Dendrobium; species Dendrobium nobile. The sequence continues at coordinate 64,164,274 of CM039734.1, forward strand.
AAATAAACCAAACATTAACACAAACATTAAAGCTCGAACAAACATGAACCAAACTTGAACAACCTGATATTAAATGAACACAAACATGAACACTCACATACTCGACTCGGCTCGATTCGTTTGCAGCCCTACTTTCTGGTACTAGTTTTATTCTACTAGTACTAGTTTTGTTTTACAAATACCAGTTTTGTTTTACCAGGACTAGTTTTATTTTAGTATACTGAGCTGATGATGCAATCTAGGTTCTAAAACAAGTAGGAAAATACTATGAATGCAAATGAAAAAACTCTAATTCAATATAATATAAACAAACACAAATATTAGAAACTAAATAGGAAACAAAACTTAGAAAATTGTTAGGAAGACATATGAAATAACCAAACAATTATATTAAAATACCCTCAGAACAGCCTTAAAAGGACACCTCACATGCAAATCCCGAAAATAGGAAAAGATGCTCAAAAGAAAAATCAAACTAGTGGTTCGCCACAGAAATTTAGATCCAGTTCAACCAACACTCTAGCAAATACTAGCAAAACAGGGCTCAATAACATCGTTCAACTCACAATTTTTTTTGAGAAGAAGAATACAGATGGAAGGATAACTGTGGAGAGAAGACCGAGAATCATAACAAGGATTAGGAAGAAGATAGCTCACAAGTTTAAAAGAAACCCTCGGGTTTAAACTTGTATTCACCAAAAACAACCTTTTCCAACAGCAACTCATACGCTATTTATAGAAGAAAAAAGGGGAAATAACATTTAATATCCCACATAGATGTGCCACCAAAACAGCCACTAAAACCCCTCCAAATCAGCCCATACATTGAAAAGTCAAAGCAAGCAACACAGGGATCAGCAAGGGGAAAAAATTGAGTAGCTAGCAGTAGGGAAACCAAGAAAACAACATGGAAAATGAGTATCCAGCAACAGGGAAACCAAGAAAATAGCAGGGAAACCGAGCAACCACATGGAAAAACCAAACAACCACCATGGGAAGCCCAAATTTCTACATGGAAACACCAAACAACCATATGGGGAAACCAAACAGCTGCAAAGATTTGAGGAGACACAAGAAAAAGAACACCAAATGGAGTGAAATCATGGGTTCTTCTCCAACATAGGGTAATACAAAAAAAGAAGCATAAGGTTCAAAATATAGAAAAATAAAAACATCCAAACATATAATGATAATTATTGATTCCATCAATTGATGCTTTGTTTGTTTACAAAAAGGTAAATTGTGCTTGCAACTATTTGGTGAGTTTGGAAATACGGGTTACTTCCAAGGAAAACCGTAAGACCCGCTACATGGGCTACTTTCAATGAAAGCCGTAAATCCCGACCCAAATCCAAACATACGGGCAACTCCTAAACGGAGCCACAAGACCCAATCTAAATCTAAACTACGGACAACTCCTAAGTGGGGCCGCAAGTCCCAACCCAAACCAAATCAACCTACATCCATCCACTTCAAAATTTACTCGGAATGCCTGAGAGGAGGCAAACCATGTCTGCTAATTAGATTTATTGGACACTCCAATCAACGGTTGTTAGTATTGGTAGACTGAAACCTACAATATATCGGGGAAGATGGAATCATGGGATCTTGATCAGGTTTACCTCCATCCCCACAACCAAAATTAAAATAGTTACACATCTAAAAATCGATTCATCCTAAATTAAGAGTTCTCTTTTACATGTTAGGAGAGGTAATTAACTATGAGGGCTTACACTCATAGGAAGTGAAACCTTAGAACTAAATAACTCTAATGCCGACCATCGGGGGAAATCTAGTTAATTTAAATTCTAATCTACATCGGGGGTAAATGATGCCTAAAGCTTGTGAAAGCAGGTTCATGCCGTCCTGAGCAAACATTCACTTATCTCAAAAGATTCGAAGATCCCCTTTTTGGAAGATTTTGTAAATATTTGGGGAAGACAAAATCCTTTCGCACAATTTATTTGCACATATGTAAGGCAATGGCTCATTTTTAGGATGTAGGCTACAATCAAACAACATAAATCTTGATGGTTTATGAAAAATTCTTTGCTATTTCCTTTGTGAATCCATAAAATGTGATATTGGTAGGCACTTTAGTGTGAAAAATCATAAGCTGGGTTCACTTAATTGAACAATCATTTGATCTTGCAACTTTAATTAGAGCAACTTATTATAACATATTAGTATCAAAGCCTAATGAAAAGAACTTTAATAGCTCAAATAATCATAGGAATTGGAGAGCCAACTACTTGTATGATGCTCCAAAAAGAACTTCTGAGGGCACATAATGATTGAGGCTCTAGGGTGGAAGAAGAATTTGGAAAAGAAAGCTCCCACGACAATCCATTTATGATTATTTAAAGAAGACGTGAAGACGACAACAACAAAAGAGTATTGGCTTAAGCTAGATTCTTCGTAAGGTGAGTATCATTTTGGTCCTTTAGGTCTAGTTTCATGCTTTATATCTATTAATAATTTCAAAACGGTCAACTTTATCCCTTAGCGTCTTTTGAGATTTCATTATGATCCCTTGGCTAGGTTTCTAGTCAACATAAAGTTCTATTTTTGTCGATGGCATAAATAATCCATTAATTTAATTGATACTACATTTTTAACTTAAATTTGAAATAAATTTATTTATAATGAACAAAATACCTTGATGGTCAATATTTTATATTGTTCTATAACTAAGTCATTGTCCAATGAGGTTAAGTACCCCATGCTGTCGACATCAAGAAGAGGAAGAAGAATATGAGAGGAAGAAGAAGAAGAAAAACCTATATGAAGTATGACCTAAACATATTGGGGATCAAATAGGATGATTTTTAATCACAGAACAATGTGAAGTGTGGCCCAAAGCCTGAGGGACTTGCATGATATTTACTTCTTTGTAGATGATCCAAAACCTCTCCAACAAATTCTATTTGAAAGATAGCTTATACTTGCTTCACAAGCAAAAAGACATGCATATTAATTCTATCTTAATCAATTAGATTACAACATATTAAGGATTTAAGAAGTTAAAATATTAAGATTAATAATGAGTATCAAATTTTATAAAAATTATGTTCTCTACCTCCCTTCCATAAGTATTATGTTACAATCATATTATGATAGTAATCCAATTAGCTTAAAATATGCAAGATTTCACTTCTATTTAAATTGTGTTGCTAAGCTTAATTAAGGGTTTAGGTGACGGTCAACATGCTTATGGTTTGTTGGTTATGGCAAACTAACTGTGAAAGGCAAAGACCAATGAAATTATTGTATTTGGACTGAATGAACCACATCAAAAAATATATATTATAGTATGGAGATAAAAATGGTTCAAAAAATTTGACCTAAGAGGATGTGGGCAAATAGAACAGAAGTAAAAGAAAATAATAAAAAGATTCAACAGGAAAATTACTGTTAAAGAGTTGGGAAATAAAAGGATGGGGGTGTAGGTGGATGTAATTAATAATCAACAGACAGGCATACAAAATGAAGTGGGCTTGTTAGGAAAATTTGAAAATTCTCTCACAACCAAATAATTATACCAGCAGGCTAATTAATATACAATTAGTTCTTTGAATGAATATATAATTAGATTATTAATAAAATATCTTAATTTGCAAAGTTTTTGTTTACCATTACCAAAAAAACAAGCAATTGCTTTATTAATTGGCATAATACCTGGCCAAGAACATGCCCCCCTGCTTCACGACTTTGAACAATAAGGGCATCAACACCAGCATCAATGGCTTTGCGTGCATCTTCTACACAACCAACCTGGTTCGACAAAGAGGAAAGGGAAGATTACAAGACTTCTTATGGAGAATTGGGAGGTTATGCTAGTAAATTAAGTGGTTTCAAATTTAAAAAAAAAAAACAAACCCTTTAAACTTATCGCCAATTATAAATAGTTGGTTATAGTTATCAGCAGAAAAATACACGTATTTTCCAAATTCGTACAAGGTTAATCAGACAACCTTAGAACGAACACACACATCTTTATCACAGCAAAAAAAAAAATTAAGTTGCAATGCAGAAACTTAAGAAACTATATACACAAACGTAAGAGAAGAATAAATATATATAACTAGCGCAATATGAAGAAAATAACTAAAGGATCTTGGTTAAATTTGGGGCAATTGCTCGGTTCACAAAGCATAGCTATAGCAAAAAACGATAAAGAATATTAGAATATCGATAGTACACAAAAAATTTAGAAAAATGTCTTTCTTTTGAATTCATCATCATACAGGAAAAATTCATGTTAAGTAAGATGAGATGTTGAACTGAGAGTGAAAAATATCAAACAAAACCATTCTATTTTAACATTTCATAAATTAATGTACCATCTACAGAGTCAGAAACCAAGACACTTTAGTTACAACGAAAATTGGAATAAATGACATTAGTATATTATGAAGCTTGGACACCTCTGAAGATGTATCAAACAAGAATCCAACAGGACCCACACATCCAATACTCATAACACTCTTTAGAACGAATAATTTTAAGCCAAGGAGTCTCATATGCATTAAATTAGTCATATATCCCCTCTCCTTTACAAAGGAGGAAAAACTAACTTTAATAAAAGTATAGATTTAACTCTTAAATAAGGAGAGTGTGAGAATTGTACAAAACAGGATTGCTGGTTGTACTGAAAAGTCCTCAACACAGGCTAAAGTAATGAACTTGATATGGGAGATGGAAATTGGAAGACAAGTCATCAAGATTTGGGCAGCAGAAATATATGACAATAGATGCCTAAAGTATAACATAACAAAGCAAATATTGATTCTATTCAAGGATTAATGCTAACAAAAGAAATCAAGATCCAAAGATTCATGACAAAGGAAATCAAAACCAAAAGATTATTTATATAGAATTATAGATAGATAGACCCATAGAGAGATAGATAGTAGATAGACCATGTCACTTACCTATAGAAAAGAAATGCATAAATGATTTAGAAAAAAAAAATCAAAAGAATACTCACTTGATGAATGACCTTGACCCCTGCATCATGAGCCTCGGAAACAAGCTCCTTAGGGTAGTCACCCCACGACACTAGCAATACTGCAACCTTTTCCTCTAGTATAACCTTAATATTCTCCTTGTGGGGAAATGCCAGAACGACCCCTACTCCAAATGGTTTGCCTGTCAATGTTCTTGTTTTTTGAATCAGCTCCCTAACATAATCAGGTGCCTCCTGCATATGATTTTTTTCAATATCAGTCGTACTAACGAAATCATATTACTCAATAAAGGTAATCAGAGAAAATATGAATCAAACTAAAAAAAACAAGCATGATAACAAATTCACAGAAGAAATGACAACTTCCTAAACTTTGATGAAAATTTCTAAGCAAGAAAATACAAGTGTATATTGTAAGACTGCAGGAACTAATCAAAGCATATGAAATGGGAATGGGTTCTCTGCCTACCTTTCAATCAACAAAGGATCCGCCTACCAGAAACTTCTCGAAACAAAATACTATAGAAAAAAAACATAACAAGGATTTAGGATTACCCAATCAGGAACTCGGAGAGTACCGAGGGCGCCAGCGTTGGCGACGGCTGCGACGAGCTCGGGGCCAGAAATGTCTGGGCCAAGAGGGCCCTGGATAATTCCATACTCGAACCCTAGAATCCCTCTCCAACCCATTGGCAGATCGACCTGATGATGAACAGAAAACCGTCCGATCAAAGAAGGTTAATATAGCTAGGAAAGCTCGCGAGCCGCTGCTGCACGTAAGTGCGGACGTCATGGACGGAGCGGCGGCGGCGCCTTTTTCGTTTTCCGCTGGGGTTGTGATCAGCCAGTAACTGATTTTTGTCTGATTTCGGGCAGGCGCGAGCGGAGGTGGAATTTTTCTGAGCGAAAAAGGAAAAACATATATTTTTTAAAGTAATATTTAATTTAAGCTTCGTTTGAGATCATTTGTTTCCTGCTATTCGAAGTATTTTTCTTAGTAAAAAATTAAAATTTGTTTATTAAAAATTATTTTAAAAAGTAATAAGAAAGTCGTCCCAAACGAAGCCTTAGGTCTGGAATTTTTATTGGATCAGGTTACCTGATGTAGAGATACATCAGGTAACCAATAAACAGCTGCCATGTGCTTTTACTTTTTGTTTATAACTAAGAACTTTTTATAAACAGAGCACATGGCGGCTGTTTATTGGCTACCTGATGTATCTTTACATCAGGTAACCTGACCTAATAAAAATTCCATAGTCTGACCCTTTTTTTTTGGGAAATATGAATTTCATTAAAATAATGATAAACTAGATAAGACAAAAGGGGCCGTTGTTTTTAGGAAAAAAATAAAATTTTTAAAATCGGTTCGGACCGGTCGATTCAACCAGTTCAACTTTGAGTTGGTCGGACATCCTGTTCTATCAAATGTCAAAACTGCGATTGAGTGGAACCTCACATGACTGTAGCAAATTCGAGGTTGAATCAATCGGCAGATTGGAAGAGTTCGAAGAAAACCGCATGGTCTTAAAACTAGGTATTATAAGTAGTTGATTCTGAAGTGAATTGTGGTAATTATATGAACTATTTCTTAACCCTAATTAATAATCCCATTCGATATTCACCTTCTATGTTCTCACGTTCTCGATCCCGACTCCGTTGCCGACTACCTCCCAAATCAAACGTCCATTTGTGAGCTACTGCCTGAGACGAAGGCCTCGCCGGAGCTAGTCGTATTCGCTGGCATCTCCTCTAGCCTTAATGTCACGCCCCAAGATCTAACTTGGAAAGAATGTCAATCAATTTCGCAACAATTTACCAGAGTTATCTATAAACCTTCAGTAAGCAATCTATCAAACATCTATAAAATTTAAACATCAATATTCAAGTCGATTCACATCTCAAAACATCATATACAATACTCAGGAACTAAACTATCAATACAAGTAGAGAAATCTATCCTGTCCTGAGTACAAAAGAATCATCTATCGATCAAAGAAACTAAAACCTGTCGATCTGGATCAATTCCTATCTCCTGCTCCCGAGCCCTGACCTGAAAATATCAACCACATATAATGAGCTTTACAAAGCCCAGCAGGTCACCTAATACTTATAACTGAAATCAAAGCACGGCTATGCTATCAATATGCATGTCAATCTATCAATCTGAATCAGTCAATGGTCAATGAGTCTATGCAGCGGAAATCAATGAATCAATGATCATCAATTCTATGCAGTGGAAATCCATAGTCAATAAAACCAGTCAATGCAGCGGCAGGCAATTCGATAAATCAATGCAATCAATCAATATCCGTCAATCAAATCAATACGGTCAAATCAATACGATCCATTTAATGAAATCAATCGAGGAAAGCAATACGATAAACTTCAATCCAGTCTGACAAGAAATCTAAACAACAGTCAATACGGTGTAGAACAGCAGCAACAGTGAATCTACAAAATCTAGGCGGCAATACAATGAATCCATACGATGTCCATGTCCATGCTATCAATGCAGTATCTATATCTATCAATATCCATATCAATGCTCAGTAATCAATGCTCGGTAATCAATCAATGAAATCAATGAAATCGTACGATACAGTAAATCCGATCAATCAATAAGGCAGAAATCGATAAAGCAATAAATCCGTAAATCAATACAGTGAACATGCAATTCAATACTATATACTGGACAAGTAAAATCAACTGGTCATGTTGCTGTTGTAGAATCCGTTGCTGTTGTAGTCCGTACGTTGGTCTATCAATAAGAGTCGTCACTCTTTTTGCCCGTCGGCCGCCCGTCGGCATATAAACTCCTTATAACTCCCAATCGTTATATCAATGATCAATGGTTTAAAGGAAAGCCCGTCGGCCCACCATCCTGTACAGGTCAATATCAATCTTCACCAACGTTCAACCAGGTTCCACTTGGGTTCCAGTATCAATAGTCAATTCAATCAATAAGCAATTCAATAGTCAATATTAAAGCAATCATATCAATAATCATATTCATATCAATTCAATCTATCAATCTCAGACAATTCGGAAATCATACGAAAATCGGGCAGCGTAACGGCAGTCGGTCAAATTTACACAAAAATCCTGCAAAAAGACACGATTTCCAAATTCTACCAAATTACAATAGAAGATCTATAACATCAATGCAAGACTTTTATTCTATAGAAACCAAGTCCGAAAACATCTTGATAATTTTCTATTCGATTAAAATCACGTAGAACCAATTCCAACCGGAAGAAAATTCGTAGAATACAGTCAAATCGTGTAGAATAATCATATCTATAACACTCTAAAAGTTGTGCGGTGAAAGTTGTGTCAAGTCAAAATCATGTCGAAAAGTCGACTACGAAAACACAAAACAGATCACAATTCGATCAAAACACAACATCTTTGAAAACAGAAACAGGGTTCGGAGTCCTTACCACGAGATCTTCACTTTTCCCAACAGCAGCGTCGGACGAAAAGCGCTCCGCGGTCTCCGAAAACCAGCTTTTCTCTTTTTCCTTTTCTCTTTCTCTCTCCTCAGATATTTCTCTCTCTTCAAAATATCTCATTTCTATATATATCCAGACTGATCGTCCTGGACGATCGAGCTTCGTCCCGGACGATCCATGAAGAGAAGAATTTCGTCCAGACGAAAAATCACACATCGTCCCTGGCGAAGGGTTCACTGACTTATTTTCGTCCAGACGATCCTGATTTCGTCCAGACGAACTATACAGCCAAACAGGATTTTTCTACACAACCTGTACCGATCGTCCCGGACGATCCAACTTCGTCCTGGACGATTCTGGGAGGAAAATCCAATTCAGAGAGGAACAGTAAGGGAACGAGATATTACACTTAATCCATACTCAGCCTCCTTCACAACCATTTATCTGGCATCTCCTCTTCTATCTTAATTTGTTCAATTCATTAGGCCTTTGAGTTTTGATTTTATTTTCATCCATTTCACTGGCATCTCCTCTTGTATCTTAATTTATTAGTTTATCATTTCAGGGTTTTATTTTTTTCTTATAGAAAGGAAAAATAATTTGATAAGAGTGGTTTTAACTGGCTCTCGAAGCCTGTTTTGAAAATTTTTTATAACCTAATGCTTGCCTTCATTATGTGAAATCATTTGGAAGCATAAAGAAGAAAATCACATGTCAAAGGAAAAAAATTGCTTCTTATGTTTATATTCAAATATGACAAATATTAATGTGTTGCATATGCAAGAGTACTCTTTTGTTATCAAAACTCCATCATGGGCTTAAGAAAAAGTAAGCTGCTTCTCTTAGCATAATTTATATATTATTTGGTATATGGCTCTGAATGTGCTTAGATTTGATTTGATGCAAGAATATTTGCATTGCACAGGAAGATACTATATATGGGGTCAAGTGATACAACATTTCCATTTGGGTTAAATTTTCAAATCTCCCTCTTTATTATGGGAGTCCTAATGAAATCTCAGATTTTAAGGAAAATGGGTGTTCTTATTATTGAAAATTTATTGCAAGTAAATATACACTAGTCTCTATTAGAGTACATACAATTCAATTACTCATCCCCATTCCTAATGCATTCTAGCTTAATTCAAATGGGAAGTTCATTCACCAAACTTTGTGTATTAATAAAATTTTAGCTCACGCTCTATTTTCAGATCTTGGGTCACTTATTGATTATCTTCCATTGAAGCAAAGGAACAAATCCCAACATTAGGCATCTAATTTAGGAATGAAAATAAGAATAAATAGCTTAGACATTAAAGAAAATAGCCTTTTTATATACCTTTTACTTGACTTCTATTTCTATTTTCTTTCAAGTTGCAAACCCTCGTAAACACATCCTCGTTACTCTTCTCTTGAACTCCTAAATTTACAACTTACTCTCCCCTCCTCTCCCTTCAACTTACTCTAGAGTATCTATAAAACTTAGCACTAATCTCCCTAATTGCACCTTTCTCACTCACCCCAATTCCAATGCCATATCTTTTTATATTACCTTGAAAACTCAAGACAAATAAATCATAAGTATAGGCTCTTCTTATATACATTACTATTCTCTATATTCATACATCTATTACATGATTTATAATTAGAAAATAATGATCTTTCATAATATATGAAAAAAATATAAAATGGGTCAAGTATTTGTTAATTATTACATTTAAAACCAACAATCATAGAAAGGATATCATTAAACTTTGCATCATTTGAAACATTACATATTGTTTTATCTTCTTAATGGTTGCCACATGCGTATCGATCCCTCTTCTTTATTATTATTTAACCTCTTATTTGTGTATATTGAATTGTCCTCTTTATTCGCTATGTTTTCAATAAAATTTTTGTTATTTGCTTTTATGATAGAATTCTAGTGGCACAAACAACCATCTGATAATCCATTAAAAATTTGTTAGTATTATTATTGATTCATTTTGCATGTAAATCCTTTGATTTTTTTGAAGTTATCTATAATGTCCACATCAATATTTTATTGCCATTACACGCAACTTGATCATTATATGTGATATTCGTTTTTTTTTTTTTTTCATAGTCATTTATCATATATAGTTTGTATTTTTGGATGTCCAATAAGAGTCTTTACAATATTATATTGAAAATGATAAAGCATCTTAGTTCTTTAATAGTTAAATTGTTTTTAGCTTGACAAATTTCTGAATCGCAACTTTATGCCATCAATCTCATAATGCTCTCATAACAAATGCTATAATTATGATTGTTCAAATTATATAACTATAATAGTATGGCCAAATATTTCCAGCACAAAAAAATTTCCCCTCCTTTGATGCTTGCTCAGTTTTCTACACATACTTTTTTAAAAGTATTAATGTAAAGATATTTTTTTAAAGGATTAATGTAAAGAGAAATCTTCAATTTTGCTCTCTATAAACTCAATTAATTTCATTGTATCTTGGAAGTGAATGGTCTGATTATCTTTCTGTTTAGAGACTATTTTTGCACACCTCAAAATCATATTAAAATCTATCTCCATCAAATCATAATAAAAATTGGGATCCTAAATTCCTTTTGTAATAGTTATTTAGTGGCATAACAAATTAATTCTACATTATTTGGATAAGAATTTAATGTTCTTCTTCAACTCCCCTTAATGAGCCCAACTCCATCTAGATTGTATCAAAGTTAAAATCAAAAGGGTCTAAGGATATGGTTGGGACTTATGACAGCTTTTCGATTGATTTTATATTAAAAAAAGTAATCAATAAAAAATTATGTGCATCCCATCCATTCAATCTCTGGTTCGCAAAAAAATTTGTGTTTGGCCAAAAATTGCACCTCATTGCGTGAAATAAGACATGCTTACTTACTAGTTTGGGGGCCTAGGTATTCCATATATCCAGTCTATGTATCATGGTTATGGATGTTCCTTTATTTGGATGTTTTTTCCACTAACTCGTTGGTAGCTGACTCATTCTATTTCAAATATGTTTCTCCTTGGAAACAACCACCTGCTAAAAGTTCCAAATTATGGAAGTTTATATGCCTTATTGCCTTTAGCATCAAGAAGAAAATTAAGTTTTTTGTCACTGTCGAGGACTGTAGGTTATCTAAGTTCTAGGACCCATGGTGTGAGGGCTCAGCTATCTCTTATTTTTTACAACCACCTGTCTACCCCCCTGGTACGTTCAGGATTTTCTTTCGCAGGGTGATTGGTCTCTTCCTGATTACATCCCCCTCTGACTGCTTTTAAAATACATTCAGTTTCGATTTTAAATCAAGCATTTGTCATTATTTCATGAATTGAGACGGATAAGCCTAATTTTAAAACTTTTAAGATACACTATTTCTCTGATTTGGTTGTTGTCCCTTGGCACAAATTTGTCTGACATAAGCGATATGTTCTCATATTTTCTTCTTTTATTTAGCTGGCTATTTGTGAGGATCTAAAGACAGCGGATGTGTTAGTTAAGAGGAATTTTCAAATTGCTAGAACCTGCTCGTTTTGCCATGTTGAGGACGAAAGTATTATGCACTTATTCTTCCAATGTGAATTTTTATTTATGTTATCTATTCTCTTCTCCCATTTTTTTAGGGTTTCATCATTAGGCCGACGTTGTTGCAAGCTTTTGAGTTTATTGGAGAGTTACATCACTTAAACTACGGAGAAGAATTTCTGTTTTCTAGTGATTTGCGGCTCTGTTTACTTCATTTGGAGGGAACACAATGTTAAGCCTTTTGAGAATTCTAAAGCCTCTCCTCACTAAATGTTATCTCTGCGAGGATTTTTAAATGCAAAAATTATGATGCAATTCACCTTGCCTTCCCTTCGTGCTTCAAGTCTTTTTTGGGACAATGATGTATGGATTCAACCTCTTCTCTAGGACTCCCCTCGAATGGCCTCGGTGTTCCTCCTCTTCAATCTGCATTTGGCCTAGCTTTTTGAGCACCCTGCAGTAATGTTCGTTGGATGGTCCGCTGGCAACCAAGGGTCCCTAATTTTGGTGGGTCTCGGTGCTGGACCTTGGGCTGATGATTTCATGATTATGGTCTTATCCAATTTGGTCGCGTCCTCCTTTTACTGAATCCTTCTGATTTTTTGTCTCTTTTTTCTGCGGGCCTTTCTCCTTTTTTGTCATTTTTGTTACAGCTCTCTTTACAAGTCATTTACTTGTAAATTGTTATAGAGTTGTTGTAACACTTTAGCTTATTTCTTTTATTGATACGTACTTTGCCCCCAATTTCCCCAAAAAAAATGTGCATCATGATAGTTTTTACATAATTTTTTAAAATTTTATCTTTAAATTTTTTTTTTTTTTGTGTAAGAAATTTTTTGTATTTGAAAAAAATAGCTTTTAAAAGCATAATCAGGATAGCCTAAGCTACTCTAAATGAAATTTAAATGTCTTTTAAGTCATGCTTCCAGAACTGGAAAAAAAAAGCTCCAAAAAATTTGTAGTTAAAAAAAAAAAGAATAATATTCTATTTGCATCTAAAATTTTACCGGCATAAATATATATTTATCTATTAGGTGCGATTTCTTGAGCATCCCAACAACTTCTTTTGTTTTTTACAAATAATTATATATAGTCACCTAATGGATTCCAAATGAGCATAATAAGACAATAAGTATTATTTAAAAGATATTTAAACCAATTAAGACAAACTCTTACACATAACATATATGCAAGACTGAAATTCAAAACATTTTGATTGGTACTTAAGACTTCCAATCAAAAGAACAAAATAAGGCTAACCCTATATTAACAATAGATCTGCCACAAACACAATATCATGAGATGGATATTTAGGTTTGTTTGGAATAACATTTTTATTATTTTTTTAAATAGTAAAAAAAATGTAACTAAAAAATTTTATATTAATAAGCTATTTTAGAAAGCTGCTAGAAAGGACTTCTCTCTTCTAAAAATAGCAATCTCTTTATCTCTCTCTTATATGAAGTATGCTTAATATTTAGTAACATTTATCTTCCATCTTAAAAAAATATATGCAATCCAATGCATCATATTTTCATCTTGATTACTCAAATCTTACTAATAAGAGTTTTGTTATAATCTAAAAATCACCCAAACTTTATTGAGATTTATATTTTTAGATTATCCAATTAAAATAAAAAAAATTCTACTTTTATTTAGAAATATATTTATATACCGACAAAAAATTATTTTTGGTAACTAATAAATGAAGGAATTCATTGCTCACTCTGTCAAAAAAGTTTGTGTGGCACAAAAGGAATGTTATTCGCTTCTCATCTTTTTGCTGGATGGCTATTATGGGTGGTCTTAAAACTGCTGATTCTCTTTCAGCAAGGGGAATTGAAGTGAACAAAAACTGCGCTCTTTGCCATTGTCATGATGAAACTAGTTCACATTTATTTTTTGAATGTGATTATTCCTTTGCAATTCTTTCTATACTTATGAGAAATCTTGGGTTCTTACTCTTGAGGCCCAACATACTGCAAATGTTTGAGTACATTGAGGACACGCATCATAAGGACAAGGATTTTTTCTTTCTCCTTATCTGTTGTGTGGTCTATTACATTTGGCGTGAAAGGAATGATAGGAAATTTGGTGGTAAATCTGTTTCTTCCACCACTTTAGCACACAAAATCAAAACGGCTGTACTCTCGAAAATTTTGAAGTGGAAAAAAGCTGAAAACCTGTTACATTTGCTGTAATTGTTGGGTGCTGTATTGCATTTTTGCTGTAAGACTGGTTGAATTGGTTTTTCTCTGGTTTGCTGGAAGCTCATTGTTGAATTGCTGAGATGGTGGCAGGTTGGACTTATACTCTGGTATGCTGGGAGTGTTTCTATTCTGGTTTGGCAGGACTTTATTCGAAGGAAGACGGGCAATGATGTTAGAATTGCTTTTTCTTCTCCTTTGGATGGCAGGATAAGTAGGCTGTTTATTTTTGCAACCAGGTAGCTAGAGCGGCAATTCCTGAGCCCGAGGCAGTTTTGTCTTCCTCAGTCTGTTGTTGGCTTCTTCTCTAGTCTGGATTTTGGTTCTAATTTTACTCTGGGTCTATTTTTTTGACATTATTAGGCTCTTATGTTTTTCGGGGTCTCTGTTTTTGACCCAGTTTCAGAGTTAGTCTATTTTTGCTAGGTCTTTTCTTTTGTTTTTTTCTTACTTCATTACATGTAACAAGGTTATATTAATGAAAAGGGCTATGACCATAATTTTACCCCAAAAAAAAAAAGTTTGATTTCCAATTAGAATCTTTATAGTACACTGAGCCCATCCTGTATTGAATTGATATGTACTTAAAAAACGGACATTGGATGCTCTGAAATATTGCAGAGATGATGCAAATGGAAATGGGGACCGGGCGCTACATTTTGTGGTGATTTCCACTATATCATGCAAATGATTAAGTCTAGCCTTAAGGGCAATGAGTGCGCTTGCTTTGGAATCATTGAAGTCTTGTGTATCAAGTATACAGACTTTAGCATAGATGCTAAATTTGGAATATCTTTTTAACCACCCCAAAAAAAAAAAAAATCTTGGCCATTTGGTTGCTGTGAAGAGGGGGATCCATGGAAGATTGATGGGATCGCCGGAGACAAGTAATAGCTAAGAAACTATAGTATGTGCAACTAAGCTCACTATTTGTAATATTATTGTTTACTGAATTAGGGGTTATATTATTTCAAAAACCTGCGGCAAATATATTTTCAAACTTTGTCTCAGATTTTTGTATTTTGGATAAAATAATGAAAAAAAAAACTCCATATGATTTTTTGTAAAGACACTTGTAGTTGTACTCCCAAGGAACTTGTGGGACTGGCCTCCCCTCCGTTGACTCTTTAAATTTCACCTTTGGCTCTTCTCTCACTCTTTATATTTCACCTTTGGCTCTTCTCTCATTTGGAGATTCCTCAATTCTGTTTCATTGGTGGAAATCCAAATACCATTCCCTGTGGAGTTGACATAAAAGTCAAGCATCCTTCTAGCTACTGAAAATTTATTAGGGTGGTTGCAAATAATATTAAGAATTGTCCGACTTTTAGAGTGCACTGTTGCAGCTCTATGTCCTTTCTTTGTGACCCTTGATGCAATGGTAAATCCATTATGGAATTATTCAACATCCCTAGCATGGATAGCATAATTTTATTACTTTATAATGTCTGCGAGTAATTTTATGCATAATGGCACTTGGAATTTGTCTTCTTGGTTACCTGATCACCTTATTAATGAGATTAGTTCGGAAAAATATATTTGACATAGAAGACACTCACTCCGATTTTCATCCTACTTGCTTTCAAACAAGGCTTAAAAACAACGGATGTTTTGTCTAGACATGGCATTCATGTTCAAATGTCATGCATATTATGTTCTTCTACTTTAGAATCGCATTCACATCTTTCTTTGAGTGTGATTTTTCCTTTGACATCTTTAATAACATTCTGAGGGATTTCGAGATTATACTTTTAGGGTCAAACCTCTTGTTGGTGTTTGATTTTATTGATGAATTAATTGTTGACAGAAAGTCAAAATATTTTCTTAATCTCAGCCTCTGTGTTATTATCTATTTGGAGGGCTAGAAATGATAAACTTTTTAGAAATCGATATGACTACCAGACCACTGTGATTTCTAAAATTAAAAGAGCTGTTATCTTCAGAACTGCTAGATGGAAAAGCTCTCTCATCCCCCAGCAACTGCTATCGTGAGCCATCTAACTTGGTCGAATTCTTTTGTATGTTGTCTTCTCTTGATAACATTGGGTATCACTCGCTATTGGCTATCATGACTCTCGGTTTTTTATTGTGCCTGAGGTTTCTTCTGGTGGTTCCATCTTTGTGCTCCAAGAAGTCCTCCATGGCAACCAGGGCCTCCGTCCCTGTTACCTGCCCTTGGTTGCCTGGGGGAATTTTTTGAAGGACGATAATGTTAGCTTCTACTCCGGCGATCCCTTGGAGGGTCTTGCTGGCAACCAGGTGAAATTTTGATCGCCTCTGATGATATTTTGTTGGTCTTGTTACTCGGACCGTAGCCTGAGCTCTTTAGAACATTTAGCTGCTCTTTTTAACTCTCTTTTTCTCTATGTTATCTGTTGTATTGGGTGATATAATTTTTTGTTATTTTTAAGCTAATTTTTCTGTTCTAGCTTCTGTTGGGACGTTAGATCTTTTTACACCTTATTTAGAATGTTCTTTTTATAGCAATATGTGGGCTTCGGCCGCAAATTTCCCCCAAAAAATAAAAAACTAAGCTCCGCTTTAATTGGAGGTTATTCGCTAAACAGTTGACATAGGACTTACACGTTAACAGTAACCTCATTACAGCTTCAGCATTGAAGTAATAAAAAAATATGTAGGACGCAGTCTTATTTACAAAGGACGACTATTATTTTTTGCACATTACACCAACGTGGAACAGGATGCCGTTAACGCATCAAAGATGGCCGGGAGGAGATACTTCCGGCCATGAGCCCCATTCGCGTTGTAGCTGGCACTGGTGGCGCCGTCCACCATGAGATTGCCGGCGTAACCCGGGTATGCTCCCTTGCCATAGACCCCGGGACACGCCGTCGCTGCCTCTAGCGGCGCCGTTTTCGGTCCCATGAAAAATCCACCACCGAATGGGTTCGTAACGGCGCCGGCGATCATGCTCGCCAGATTCATCACCATACCGTCAACTCCGACATCGCCGTTGGGAGCCACAAGCGGTGGGGCCTGTGGACCGTAGACTGGCTTGTGGAAGGGCCACGCGCACTGGCCCGGACACTGGACCGCCGAGTTACCCACCCAGATGTAGGCGAACCGGCCAGCCTTAGACCGGGGGGATGCCCCGTGGGCCCCGCAGCGGCTCATGCAGAATCCCTCCACCGCCACGTCATCCGCGGTCAGCACCACGTTTATTGCCCGCCGCGCCCGGCCTCTCGCCGCCAGAGCTTCAATGTCGGAGTTCTTCAGAGATTTACCCAATGAGCACTCCTCATCGAGTATCTGGTCACCGAGGGTTAGCCGTGGAGGCGCCAGTTTAGACTGGGTGTAGTACTTCTCCGCCATCGTCCACCAGGATGACACGGAGGGCTTCACTACGCCGCTGGCGGACAGAGAGGATACGAAGTCGGAGAGGATGGCGCGCTGGGCGGCCGTGAACTTACCGTACCAGAGGAGGTTGATGGAGATGGGTCCGGAGAGGAGTGCGCCCTTGTGGTAAGTGATGGTGAGAGGCTGCTTCTCCTCCACCGCGGCGAGCTTACGGGAAGCCAGGGAGGCCCCGAAGAGAAGGTAGAACATGAAGAGGAAGCAGAGAAATAACGAATAACTTGAGAAGGCCGCCATTGGAATACTTTGTGATGTGAGGAGAACTAGAGGAGTCTTGGTGTTATATAGTGGACCAGAGCGGATAAGGGGAGGCAAGAGAAAGTGCGGAATCAAATAATTGATGAAAGAGGAAGCTGATCAGGAAGCGTGAAGCTTACACGTGTGATCTAAGTAGCTGGGAAGGAATGGGCTGAGAAAGAGTTCATCGACTTAGCTGGATTGTTATGGTGATAAAGAAATGGTTGTGGTATATATATGGATTGAAAGGTGTCCTATTGGGCTTTATTGGCGCCGTGGGTTAAGTGATGGGAGCATGTGGTGAGGAGTCACTGCTGATGAGGCGGCAAGTCATGGATGGCTGGTACTACGGCGCCATTGACGGAGAGCGATGTAGCTGGGCAGGATCACGCTTCTTAGCTTGCAGCTAGCATTATCGACATCCCACGGAACTATTCTAATACTAGTTTTTTATTTGTTTATTATTATCGTTGATTATCCATATATATACGATCTTTCCCACGGAACCTCTCACAATTATACATTATATTTCTTAAAATATATTTATCTTTCCAAAATATATATTTATTAGTATAATACAATTATTAATAAGAAAAAAAAACCTATTCCTGGTGGACCAACTTCGTTGGGCTTAACAGATTATAGTAATTCTATGGCTGTCAATATTTGTTCTATTTTAGATTATGAGGGGATGAAAATATATAATTTAATAGTTGTGGTATATTCCTCAAATTTGATAGAATATATATTAGAGATTATGAATGGAATGATGATTAAATTGGTCAAAAAAAATATGGAATTTAATAATTATGTTATGTTTCTATATTATAAGATGATGAATGAGATAATGATGAAGAATTTTTATTTAGGCTTATGTTATAAACTCTATTTCTTGATCATTGGAAATATATTATGACAATTCAATTATAGTCTTTATGACTAAGAGTAACAAGAGTTACAATCAAAATTAGAGCAACGAAATTTAATACTTACTCATAAGAGAATATGATAAAAAAAAAAATATAATGGTTAATTATTAAGCACCTAAGTAATGATAATCAGATCTTTTATTAAAGGCGTACTATCATAGAAGTTCAGAGATCATATTGACCCTTGAGGGTCTTAATTATTTTGATTGATTTCAATGCATGAATAAATATTATAAATGAAACTATTTTATGATTGTGATATTTTTTCTTATTTAGTTATTTTATATGCACATATACTAATATGATAATATCATTAAAGTTGGAATCAAAATAAATATGGGGTTTTTTATTAAGCAATTTGGGTATATCTGTGTATGTATAAGAGACAATTTTATTAGAATACATTAGAGACAACATTTGCCCTTAGGGGACCTACCAGCATGATCAATGAATTTTGTTTTTTAACATAATACCAATGAAATATTTAGACCTTGCAGGAGAGTATTAGTTTTTATAATTACTTACATTTTAATTAAGTTAAAATGTAGTTTTTATAAATGCTTTTATTTTACATAAGTAAGAAATAAGACTTTAATTTTCCTCCAAAAGCAAAAAGGTGGATAGTTAATATTTTGTTATTAAAATTACTCATTTGTGCTTAAAAACTCTTTGATGAATAAAAATTAGATACATGATGAAAAACAAAACAGAAGAAGTTTTTGGGTCACAAAGCTAGCTTTAAATACTCTTTAGAAAAATATATCATTAATTTTGAGATATAAAAATATTTTGAAGCTGTCGAAATCAATGATAATCAACAAATGTCAATATTTGAAAATATGTTAATTTTGCCATTTAATATCTGATCATTTTAAAGATTCAATTTTAAAAATCTATCTATAATCTAAAATTCTTTGTTTCATTTGATTATAAAATTTATAAATACGTCTAAAATATATAAATTAATGCTATCTAATTAAAACTTTTTGGTAAAAGATCAAAGCCAGGCATGCAAAAAAGGTTTTTTTTTGTTTTTCTTTAATTTCGTCTACCCTTTAGTTTTAACATCTGCTCAAAGTGTTGCTAAAACCTTCCTACAACATCACTTATAAAACTACTGCTAAAGTCTTTCTAGCGAACACAAATACAGTGGATTTGCAGCGGTTCTTAAACCGTTGCACATAAATTAGTAAGTGTTTAAAATGCTGCAATAGGTCTTAAAAAATGTTGTGAAAACCTAATTTATTAGTAGTGAAATCATATGTATTAAACTCTTTATTTAAAAATGCAAGCATCTTTTGCACATTAGTTGATCAAATACAAAGGAAATCAGATTATCTTTAAATATTTCTGACCTAATTATATAAGGAAGCTGCATCAGAACTTTCTCAATCAATCAGTAAGGCTTGTAACCCTCCATACTTAATTAAGCCGTTAAATAAGGAGATCAAGCATGTGTTTCGTTGACAAATAATAAGCAATTAAATCTCTATATAGCTTAAAAATAATGCTTAGCTAGGGTAACTAAATAAGTATCGCATGTCTCACAAATGGGCAGCAATCTAGAACAGTCAATCTAGGTGCTAGTTCGCCTCTCTTTCCCTCAGTATAATAAAGTCCACTATTTTGCCAAATTAGTGGCTTATTTAGCTGAGCGACCAAGTCTTCAACGTACTTCTTGCTCTCAACAGAGACGACAAGCTCAGGCAGAAACACTCCTACACCCGGCACGGAGCAGGTCCGCCTTAGCTTCCATTTTTTTATTTTTTTATGTAAACATGCAAGAAATCATGGTGGATTGATTCGCGAACAGCTTCATTTAACAATGAAGAAGAGAGCTGGCTGTATAAATATATATTATTTGAAGAATCTATAAGTTGCAGAAATGTAACGGAGGAGCAGCTCGCTGCAGTTGTGGTTCGAAGTTTTTAATTCAGATTTCTGATTTTTATTTTGAAGGTCAAATATAAAACAGCTCACTCGCATGTGGATCCATGAAGTAGTTGTTGAAAAATGTAAATTTACGTGGATCGATTAACAAATCCATTAACTTGGCTTGGTTAGTTCTGTTAGTTTTAGTAGCTGCAACGACAGGTGAATGCGGTTGAACATCTGAAGCAATCGGCCAGGGAAAGACCTGAACATAAAACAAGTACAGCAGTAACAAGAACAGAATAAACAAGTCTTGAAAGTGTAAGATAAACACCATTTATCCAATTCAATCATTTTAACACGAATCAGATTGTTATCAATGCAATGGTTCGAACAGTTGCAATTTATTTTAGATTATATTATTTGCACTTTATTTTAAAATTTCTTTTGAAAAATGTTCAACAAGAGATATATCATTATATTTTTTAAGAAACATTTAAATGAACAGTTGTAAGAAGCGGTAAGAAAGCCATCCCAAACGAAACCTTAGATTGATTTGGACTATGAATTAGTTGTTCTCAATATCGTCAAATTGCACTATATATCTTAACTATATTTCCAAAAATAAAATTTAGCTGAACTTGAAATTGACTTTGAAATTTTAGTCTAAACTATATATAAATTTAAAATTTTTAAGTATGAAAATTTCATCAGTATTAATACTTGGTTAAATAAAATTTCTAAAAATGAATCACTATTCTTTTGGATCAACATATCCAAACTATTCAACAAAAATATTGTGGCAGTTTTTTATTTTATTTTATTTTTAAACAAAAATATTAATTATAGCCATCATGTAATAGCTAGCTACTTAGGATTTATTTGGGACGGCTACAATACTTTTTAAAGATAGATGTAAAACTACAATAGAGAAAATAATTATTTAAACGCTATTCTTGATATCATAAACATAATCTTTTTTAAGAATTGAATAGTTTGTTTTCTTAAAACTATTACGTATTAGCTACTCTAATTATAAATAGCAGCTTCCCATCACAAATTTTCTTAAAACTAACAGCTAAATAAAATTATGATTGTCATTTGAAAAATAAAATAATGAGAAAGCTAACCCAAACAAGCCATTAAAGACAAAAAAAACCTAAACTACTTCATGTTTCTTAGTACTTGCTAAATATATTAAATTAAAAAAAAACACTAATGTGATGAACAAATGATTTTGAATTATTGGTACTTGTTTTTCACCAACTAAAGTAATATATATTAAAGAATTATCAAACAAGAATCATCATCATGCGTATCAATGTATTCCAGCTACGTAGAACTCTACACCATGCTAAAGTGCAAGGTTGGACTCCCAAGCTTTAAACTCTTCAACCAAATCACCGACCAACTAAACTTCAAAGCCTTCATTATATGCGACCTAATAACAGCAAACTGCCGGAGCTATAAAAAGTTTTGTGGCTTTGGAAATTGGAAGTTCAGAAACCGTCAACGCGTTCTAATAAAAGTTGGAAGAAAATTAATTTAGATATCGACTTTAATCATATTTTTATTTAAAATACTCATATTAAAGATTTATTATGAGCAAAATAGTCAAAAAATTGTTACAAAGAAGAGATTAATGCTGTTTGATGCATTAGGTATATAAAATGACACATAAATCTATTTATATAAACAACATTTTATACACTAGAAGTCTGTTTGTGATGGTTGTAGCGTTTTTTAAAGACAATTGTGAAACTATTGTAGAGGAAGTAATTTTTTTAGAAGCTATGGTGGATAATATAAACATGTCTTTTTTAAAAATCAAACAAATGGTTTGTTAAAGCTACCGCACATTAATAACTTTGGCTGAAAGCATTAACTTCTTGCCACAAAAAAAAAAATATCAAAAGAAATTATAGCTATGAAATAAAAATTAAAGTAGTGAGAAAGTTGTCTCAAATAGATCTTATAAGTGGCTTTAGTGGAATTTTGATGAGATTATTCAGATGATCATGAGTTTATTATGAATTATTTTAAATTTTGAAATAAATCATGATTTTTAAGAGAGTTTAGATAATATTGTGAAATTTAAATTTAATATTGATATTTAGTTACAAATGAAGAGTAACAATTGATGATTTTATTTTTTAAACATAATTTCTAACTTTAACAAAAAAATAAGGCCTCTTATATAATACAAACATGCGCATGTCTTCAATCATTATCTTAGATCAGGATATCCTCCTAAAAATTTATCTCGCAATAAGATATTTTTATTCTCATGCTACAAAAGAATTCAAAGAACTATTCATAGACTGATTAAAATAGAACTACATTCTAATAATTTTGATTGGTCGATGTAAATTAGAAGCACATAAATTATTCATAAATTATTAGTTTTAAGATAAAATTTCTTATATGAGCAACACATCATTTGCAATATTATTTTAAGGTGTTAACTAGTATATTTATATTAGATGTTGCCAAGGGATAATCTAGAAATGTTATCGCAATGAAGTTGAGTCGTGGGGTGTTGCATAATAATGTTTATATCTTGTATAATTTGACAAAATCAAATAAGGTCTAATATTGCAGTGACAATACTTCTTCTGTATGCTGCTTCTTTCGATGGGTAAGTTATAATTGTTTGTCTTTTAAACAAAAAATAGAAAAAAATTTTGCCTAATAAAATATAATATGTTATTGCATATTTTTTATCATTAGTAATTTTCACCCTATTGAAATCCAAATAAGTAACTAGCTCAAATATTTCTTGATAAATAGGTAGATCATGATGTAATGTTCCCTAAACATAGTGAGGATTCATTTGAGTTGCTGAAAGTATTTATTGAGAGGAATATTCACATAGCCATAGGATATATCAAATGTTACGACCAGTGGCGGAGCCAGAAAGTTTTTATAGGGGGGGCCTAAATAATTTTTTTTTTCATTCGACCTTTGTTTCAATATTGAAAATTTTAAAAAAATTTTGCTGAATTTTTTTATTCTTAAAAAGAAAATATTACTTATAAGGTAATAAAAATTTTAAAATTAAATAAAAAATATATTTAAAAAAAAACTATTATGAGAGAACCATAAAACAACCATGTATTGATCAATCACTCCAACTAAATATTTTTTTATTTGAAAGTCAGTTTCATGACGAGGATCTCATGAGTTATGTGATGAATTTTACTTTGGAGGTTTAATGGATCAATTAATTGGTATGTAACTTTTGGCGTTTTTGGCCCTTTCTAATTTTACAATTTGCATTTTAACCCTATCATCTAAAACAATTTTCTTGATCTTTGTAATTTAATTATCAAATATGTAAAAAAAAAATATTTTTTGACATAAATTTACTTGAGAATTTATGAATTATTTTCTTAAAATCATCTGAGTTTTACTGCTTAGCTTCTCACGTGGTCCACTAATTAAGACCTGTTGGTTTTTGGTAATTCAACTAATTAAGACCTCTTGGTTTTTGGTAATTTGTGGGGTCAAGAATATACTAAAAGAGTAATAATAATAGTATATTTATCAATTTCTGCATTGATCTTTTCCTTCCATTATCAACCGTAGAGAAATATCACACAATTCATGATGAAATTTGTAGTAATTTAAATATTTAGAAGAAGGGATTGGGGGGGGGGGGGGGGGGGGGGAGGGGGGGCACGTGCCCCCCTAGGCCCCCCTTTAAATCCGCCTTTAAATCCGCCAGTGGTTACGACATTAAGGTATTGAATACAGCAAAACATATGATAAAAAAAGTTCTAGAATGAAATAAGATGCCATGGGATTATTAATTTGGTGTTTTGATAGTGTTCAAATTAATTAAGGACAAGTTATTAATCAACCATACTTGAACGGTTGAGTATGTCGAATACTTGAACGGTTGAGTATGTCGAAGACATAATAGGTTTGATTGAGAGCAAAATTGTACATGGGTTGAGTTAGCATGGATGGCTAGAAAACTGAAAATTGGATCAAGATTTTAATTTCATGTGAAAGGTTAGATGTAGATTTTGAATGAAGATTTTAATGGCATCATTCTTGTTTCATATGATTAAAAGAAAGATAGAGATGATAAATTTGTGATAGAAGAGAAAAGGAGCCGTTGTGCTTATGTGAAAGCCCAGCCATTATAAATGATTGAAAAAAATTTATAAATCATTACTTGGAGCTTGTTTAAAATCACAGAGATGTAAGTTATTTCTTCAAAATTGTCATTAAGAAAAATGTTAGAAATATCCATTTGAGTTGCTATCATTATTAATTGCAGCAACTCCTATAAAAATTCAAATAATAGAAAAAACAAATGGTCTACATAACTAATTTAAATTTGTCAAAATAATATTAAATTTCTTTATTTTAAAAAAATTGCCTGGTCAAAATAAACCCGCTCTAAATTAAAAATGAAGAAAAAAAATTAAAAATTAAAATTGAATGTCGTCGCTGGAACGCGCTCAGTACTTATGGCGATTCCCCTCCGCGTCACCAGCCTCACGCCTTCTTCGTGAACTCCCCGCGTCCCGTACACCCAGCAGGAAAACCAGTGGAGCACAGCTGGCGCCTACCTATTTTCCGGAAATATTTAAATCTCCACTTTATTACTGAATTTTACCAATTTTAACAAACAAGCTCATGATTATCGATAATTAATTTCCAGCCGTTAGCCTGCTAACCTACTCTGCCCCCTCCAACGTTCTCTTACTCCCATTCAAAGGTATCGGACTACACGAATTTGAAATTTCCTCGAAGACGCCGATACCATTTAATTTGCTTTCCCCTTTCTTCTGTGATATTTGCCCCACAAGTTTTCTTTTGTTAGGGCATTCTGGGAAAGGTCACAGCTGCCTAGAAAGTCTGGCCTGCTTAGCTGGAGAGAAAACGTAATCTGCTTAGCTGGCGACTGCTCGGTCCATCAGCGCAGCAGTTCCGACTTGGTGGACCACTTAAAGAACATAAACCTGTAATTAACCTGTTGGTCAGAGAAATAATAGAGAGAAATCACAGCCATTGTTGCATTTTTTCAGAAACACTGACTCAAAGCAAATCTCAAGCTAGATGGATGCTTGTGGATCTTTTAGTAAAATATTTCAAAATTTTGTATTATTCATTACAAAATTGTATTTTAAGAGTATTTTATTATCAATGTAGCATAGTCTTGAATTGGTTACCCATATTCTTACCCACACCCACATTCACCCACGTAAAATCCATTCACCCCCGTATCCATCCATACCCAATAGGCATGGGTGGGTATGGGTACGCCCATGATCTCGTGGGTGGGTACTAAACATCGGGAATAAACCGATTTACATTGCTAATTGTTGCATGAAATATATTACCATAATCCTCACTATGCAGTGCGCAACACGGAATCGCACTGCGATCATGATAAATTATGATATGCTGCTTGAAAGTTTGCTGTCATAGCAAATGACAACAATCCTCAAGGCCATCAGTCAGTGGCAAACTACATTCAAAAATCATAGAAAGTGGATGAATATGGGTGGATACGACATCCTGAAAGTCAGCATGGATAAACGTGAGTGGGCAAATCCAGCTCGCACATAGCCTGGTTACCCATTGGGTATCCAACGAGGACCTCATGTAAGACTTTACGGTGTGGCATTAATCTGAGCTTGAATTTTTCTCCGAAACACGCAGTCCCGGACTGGCCCATCACCGCTGGCTCTTCCTTCGCCGAGCCTTCCTAAATTTTTAATTTGAATTAAGTAATAATTAACTAGAGTGACTTCCAAGCTAGCACTCCCCTCATTCACGGTATAAAAACCCGATAATACTCCCATTCTCCACACCACATCCACAGATCGAGTTTCCACTTTCTAGAGATTCCCTTCTACAAACCTTTCTAGCCCATCGGAGAAATCTCTTCTCTTGCTTGTTATCCATGGATTCTTCAACGCATTCAACGTTTCTCTGCTTCTTTCTACTTTCCGCTCTTCTCTTCCAGCACTCGCTCGCCGCCCGGAGGCTCTCTGCGGAGGTAGAGAAGCAACCGCTTACCATCACCTACCACAAGGGTGCTCTCCTCTACGGTCCTATCTCCGTCAATCTCATTTGGTATGGTAAGTTCACCCCTTCCCAGCGCGCCATCGTCTCCGATTTCATCGCTTCCCTTTACGCCGGAGATTACCAGAACCAGAAGCCCTCCGTATCTTCTTGGTGGACGATGGCCGAGAAGTACTACGCCCAATCGAAGAAGGCACCGCCTCGTCTTACCCTTGGTGACCAGATCCTCGATGAGGAATGCTCCTTGGGTAAATCACTGAAGAACTCAGACATTGCAGCTCTAGCGACGAAAGGCAGGCCTCAGCAAGCCGTAAACGTCGTCTTAACGGCCGATGACGTTACGGTGGAGGGCTTCTGCATGAGCCGGTGCGCAACCCACGGGTCTTCTCCCCGGTCCAAGAAAGGCCGGTTCGCTTACATCTGGGTGGGCAACTCGGCGGTTCAGTGTCCCGGCCAATGCGCGTGGCCCTTCCATCAGCCGGTCTACGGTCCGCAGGCCCCATCCCTTGTGGCTCCTAACGGTGACGTCGGGGTTGACGGCATTGTGATGAATCTTGCTAGCATGATTGCCGGCACCGTTACGAACCCGTTCGGTGGTGGTTTCTTCATGGGTCCGGCGACTGCGCCGCTTGAAGCAGCGACGGCATGCCCGGGGGTCTATGGGAAGGGAGCTTACCCGGGTTACGCCGGCGATCTTTTGGTTGACCCCACAACCGGTGCAAGCTACAACGCCAATGGGGCCGACGGGAGGAAGTATCTACTTCCGGCCATCTTTGATCCGTCAACGGCTTCGTGTTCTTCTTTGGTGTAGTTGGAAGGAGCTTCTGTAGTTAATCTAGGATGTTGAGAAATAATTTGTTTTGAATCATTTGACACGTTTAAAGGGTAGAGATCGTTAAATCTTATATGTGATTCTTTCATTAATTCAATATTTTCAGGACTTTTTTTTTTTAGTTTGCCGATATGCATTTCATAATTTATGATTTTCCTATTTTGATATCTGATTGTTGATGAGAAACTGATCGATTTTAGATGACGAAAAAAGGTTCAACCAGTAAATGTAATGGAAACCGAGGTATTCTGGTAATGTGCTGGTTCAAAAACATACATTAGGCCTCTATGCTCGCTTTGAAATTATGGAAAGCCATGGATCTTGAATCTACACTTTTGTTAGGATCAGGATCAATGCCGTGGTGTTTTGAATTCAAACTTTGAATCTCGTTTATTACTTTTTTTTTTTTAATTTAAATTGAATCAACTGTTTTTTTTTTAATTTATTTTTTTTGCAAGCAAACTGTTGGATGGCTTGTGATCGTTGCTGCTGTGGTTCAAAAATAAAATAGAAGATTTATAATAAATATAAACAAAAAATGGATTGAGTTGCAGATGATTATTTTGTTGGGAATTGGGATATTGACAAGCTATATCGTGATATATATCTTCCACGCAAACTGCCCAACAATATGCAAGTTATCAAAATCCACTTAATGAAATATGAATTTCGATGGATTTTCGAATTAAGAATTTTTAAAATTAAATTCTGATCATATGAAATTCAATTTAAGTAAAATTATACTCAAATTAAATATTTTGATGAGCAAATCTACAAAGTTGAAGGTGATTTAATCCAATTGCCTTGCATTTCTTTGTCAACTTGGGTTCTGATGAGACAAATGTAATAAGTTAAATATTACATAATTTTGATATCATTAATGTATTTAAATTCTAAAAATATAATTATATTAAGAAAATTAAAATGGGTGTTTTGACTGAATCATTTTAATAATTTTGGCTCAATTTATTGTACCCCTCCCCTCCCCAATTAATTATTTGGGTTTGAAGCTCAAGCTTGGGGCTTGGCCTTGACTTAGATATGGAGAAAGCTTTGATGTCTGACAATCATCATCCTACTCATATTGTCAAAGTCAAAGTCAAATGTACAATTTTTTTTTACCCCGCTATCTAATCACTTCCATTGCATAAACACTATTGTCCGACCATTGCAGTCTAACTATCACTATTTTGACCACTGCCACTTGACTATGACAACTAAATAATATTGTTTAACATCTATCTTTCGACCATCGTTGCTCGACAATATCTCCAAACAATCATCGGGCTTACTATAGTCTCCTGATTGTGGCCTAACAATAGTCTCTAAACCACTATAATCTGAATGCAATATCTCTGTCACTGTTAGCCAACTATGATCTAATGAACACAACAACGAACTATGGTCTTAGGACATCATCCATTGATTACAATTTCTAAATGCCTATCGTTCGATTATGATATCTCAATAATCGTCGTCTAACAGATCTCAATACAAACCATCAATTAATGTCTCCCAACCATCATTTTTTTATTATAATTTTTCAAACATCAATCGGACAACAATTCCTCGATCATTATTGCTTGACTTCCAACATTTGACTGATCTCCTAACTACCAACAAGTAACTATGATCTCCAAACCACAATTGCTTGATTGCGGACTCTAACCACCCACCATTGCCTACTAGGATCTCCTCACTGGTGACTCTCAACTAAGTATTAGACCATTAACGCCCCAGTATATATATGCTCGTCGACTTCATCACATGTTGGTAACAACGTTGATGCATGACATCACTTATACGTTTGATACATCCCATCGACATAAACACCAGTGTTTACAACTTTATTTCTACTATCACCAATAATCAACACCTGTCTAATACACATCGTTAACATAAATATTGTCACTCACTAACTTCATTGCTTGCCTTGCTAACAACACCAACACATGTCATCTCCATAACTTATGCATGTGATTGATATAAACACCAACATCTACCAATTCTATTATCTTCCATTGAGAATAACACTGATTTACGCGATCACATATAAAGTTAGCACATGTCGTTGATACCAGAACTAATGCATGCTAACTCCAACTCTTGAGATTCTCGCGGAGGAGTTGAAGAATCTCGTTCGTGATTTCTTCCATTTTCCGGATACCTTTCTTCCAAAAGGCCCTGGGGTCTTTCACCGGCAGCATTTTGCCCCCCGGGGTGCAAGATAAGTACTGAGATTGGTCGTCTATGGTTAATTGACGAATTTCTTGGACTGACGGAGTGTTGAGCAGAGAAGCTCCAACTAAATGACTGCTGCTGCGCCTATTCACCATCGTAGCAGTACTCGAAATAGTGGGATAGTTTATTTCCCACAGGACGGCGCCAAAACTGTTGCGTGTTAGAAAATACGCGGCGGTGGTAGGTTTGTAAATTATACGTCCGAGTGTTGCACGTAAGTTTACACACAAACAGAAAAAAGAGGATGTGAACACCAAGAGTTTTTACGTGGAAAACCCAAAAAAGGAAAATAAAAAACCAAAAAACCCGGGGCCTCGCCCAGTTGCAAAATTCCACTAGTGTTTTTGTAAATTACAAATGGCGGATTTCGTCCACAGTTGGGGATAATCCAAGTACAATTTGTTCCTTCCACGAAATTTACAGAATTCTCGCTGAGTTCCTAGCGTTTCCTGAAAATCCGACAAAGTTCCGGCGTCTCAGGCGGGCAGAAGAAAAGCTCCGCGGCGGTGGTGGTCGAGGAGAGTGATGGATGAGGAATCTCCTATTCCCCTTTCTCTTCCTTCTCTTCTCTTCTCTCTCTTCACTTGAGTCCCTTGGTGTCTAATGAGGGCTTATTTGTAGTTTTCTGGAGTGGCATAGCCCGTAATAGGCTTGAGATCAAGGGCGAATTGGGAGTGGTTTGAATGGACTGCCGATATCGACTCCTTTGATCATGCCCGTTCGTTGGACATTTGAGGCCTTAATGATGTCGGAATTCGTGATCTTAGGCTCGTTGGATTCGTCTTGTCGAGCCGTTCGATTAGGTATAAGCTCGTCTAAATCGGAGACGTTTTGGTAACTCAAATTGCGGTTTGAACCTTCCAACAGCGCTTTGTAACCTTGATTTAGACTCATTTGGGCTCGGATTGGGTGATCTTTTGGTGTCGTTGGGTTCGTTTTCCGAGAGTTCAGTTTGACTGTAAGCTCGCTGAATATGGAGTTCACATGCTCCGAATTATATTTTGAAGTTTCCATACTAGCTTTTGCCTCGAGATTCGTGCCGGATCAAGATAATTTTTTGCGTGATGTATAAACTATAATAAATATTTAGACAGAGAAAAAATGACTGTTAGTCTGTTAGATATCAAACTTAAGTTTAGATCTATCATTATATGCCCACATATTTTAAAGCTTATAAACCATTTCAAAACTCGTTGACATATTTTTGGCATATTTACACATTCTACAACTTGTCAAAACACGCTCCGTCGCTTATTCTACGGACCGCTACATGAATTGATCTGAGGAACCGCTACACTCGCGTAACACAGGAAGCAGTTGATGGGTCGAATATAGCGGGGAGCAGATATCTTTTCCCGCGGGCCCCATTGGCTATTAGCTGGCACCCATTAGGGGGTCCACTAGTAGCTCACCGGCGTAATCTGGATAATCCCCGGGCACGCCGTCGCCGCCTCAAGCTGCGCCGTCTTCGGGCCCATAAAGAACGGGTTGGTGACGGTGACGGTGACGGTGCCGGCAATCATGCTCGCCAGATTCATCACCATGCTGTCAACGCCGACGTCGCCGTTGGGCGCCGTAAGCGGTGAGGCCTGCGGGCCGTTTAACGGGTGGTGGAAGGACCACACACATTGGCCGGGACACTGAACGGCAGAGTTGCCCACCCCGATGTATGCGCACCGACCGGACTGGAAACGAGAGACGACCCGTGCGTCGCGCATCGGCTCATGCAAATCGGCCTCCGGCGTCAGGACCACGTTTATACCCCGCTGCAATCGGCCTCCGGCCGCCAGTGTGACGATTTCTTCGTTCTTCGACGATTTTCCCAGCGAATAACCTCTTCGAGAATCTGGTCACCAAGAGTGAGCCAAGGTGGTGCCATTTTCGTCTGGCTGTAGTACTTCTCGCCATCTTCCACCAAGAGAACACAGAGGGCTTCTGCTAACCGCTAGCAGAAGAGCAAACGAGAGTCGGAGAGGATGCGCATTGGGGCGCAGTGAACTTACCGTATCAGATTAGGTTGACGGAGATCGGGCCGGAGAGGACTTCACCATTGTGATAGATGATGGTGGCGGCTGCTTCTGGTCTAGGCGGTTCCGGTGAGCTTTCTCGCATGGTATTGTCTCGTCTCCTGAAATGGACAAGAATATGTTGATTGATGGCGGTATTTTCGGCACGGGCACTAATTCTAAATGCTGCTAGGACGGCCATGTTCCATCAACAAAACGCGCACGTGCGAAGGGAAACCGCGCAACGTGGAGAATTCTAGCCGATTCTTTCTAGCTCGTTGGGTACGGAGGCTGCAACGCTGAGAGCTGTCACTTCTGCTTCCACGATATTATCGTGAGGATAAGGATGACAGCTGTTGTGGCCACACGTGCCAATTGTAGCCAGCTCGACCGGCACGGGAAGACAATTACGTTATATTTGGTGTTTTAAATAATCAGTTGATTAGACGATAATTAAGGGCCGTGGTCCTGTGGATATTAAAAATTGAAACATATTTATATAAATAATTTCGGGAGTATAGTCGAGTTGAACTTATACTTGTATTAGATTTAGTGATGATAAAAATTGTTCTAGTGCTTCATGACTAATGAGCTATACATTTTATTACATTGATAAATTAATTTTTTATGGTGTGTTGTATTTGATACATCGATACATTGATACATCTATGATATGGCACCAATACGTGTAGGATACGACAAAGCCGTATCCAATTAAATTACTATTTAATTTTAAAAGGACACGGTCCGTTGATTAACAAAAAAATCAAAAAAAAAAAAATGCATCGTATCTACTTTCGTGGCTGTGAGCGAGATTTTCTCATTTCCGAGATGGATTTGAGTCTCTTGATAATATGGGTATATTAGAAATTGCTAATCTTTCACTTGATGAGCACGAATTAGAAGCTATGATATTTATTGAAGATGATATTGAATTTTAAAGACAAACCACCGAAGAAGCTAATCATATCATTCCTTATATTGAATAGTTGAAACTTCGTGTGCTAGACAATTTATGTTTTTTCTTTTGTTGTTGCACTAGACATTTAATGCTTACTTTTATTTTGATATTATAAGCTACAAGGCTACAAATGATGTTGCTTTCATCTTTTTTTTTTGGTAATTTCAAATATTATGCTTAGATTGTTTTTTTTTATTTTTTTTGTATGATTTATAAATTATAATGTTATGTCCGCACCGTACTCGTATTCTGCATTTTCAAGAATTGATGTGTCTCGTATTCGTATCATGTTATTCATGTCGTCGTATCCGTATCGATGCAACCAGGGACGGATCCATCCTTAATTTTCAAGCGGGCAAAAAGTGTAGAGTTTTTTTTTTTTTTTTGCCTTGAAGTCGGCTCGAACCCTATTTGTTCATATCTTTGATCATTGTATGCTTCACAGATATGTCAAGGGTCCAAAGGGGCAGTGCCCCCTGACGGGATTCGACCTGATCGGGTCGTGGGTTCAAGGGACAGCGCCCCTGCGGGATTTCCGCCCTTGGGTGCAACATAGGCTATACATATTCATATTAGAAATTATCTCCATGTATAATCGAGTTTGGTTGTGTTCACCTATGTTGAATTAATCTGTCAACTTAAATGTGTTAATAAGTAAACTCTAAAATGAAAAATAATATTAAATTTATTCCAACATGTTCATCTTGTTTATAAATAATTTAATATGTCTAAATGTTTACCTAATTTTATTAATTTTTATGGTGTTAGATTTTATTTGGTATAGTTTTTTTTTTATTTTTAAAATTTATTTTTTATAAAAAAATATAAAGTTAAAAAAATTATTAAAAAATTATATTATAAAATAATAAAAAGTGGTTCCAAACAAAATCTAATTCTTTATTTTTCTCATAGTTTCTATCCAACTATGTAACATCAATAAAATTTATAATAATATGACTGAAAAAATAATAATAATAAAGATTGAAAGGAAGCATTAAAATCTTGAAGAGGCGATCTACATCTACGGGTTTAACCGAGCCGGTAACCGACCAAGCCGGCTCGGGCTCGACTCGTTAACGGGTTCGACGAGCCGAGCTTATCGAGCTCGCTAGTCGAGCTCGAACACGAGTTCGAGCTCGACGGCTAATCGAGCTCGAGCTCGAACACATGGCTGCTCGACTTGATGGCTCGTCGAGTAGCTCGAACACGATCAGCGCGGATGCGGGTAGCAATGGACGCGGGCAGCGACGGAGCAGTGACGGACACGGGCACTATGTGGATCAGGAAGCGAAGAAATTTGGATTCCAAATCAGTAATTTATTAAGTAGTCTTTCAAAATGCTATTGTAAGCCTTTTTATGTCAATTTTTGAATAAAAACACTTTAAATCCTTGACGAGCTCATTAGAAAGAATATTGTTTTCAGATATCAAAAGTTACTTGGGTAGTGCACATAAGTTAAAATCTCGATAATAAATTTGTAGAAGAGGTTTTGTTGCTAAGAGAAATAAGATTGTAGCACTATGTTAATGGGAGGCTCTTAAAACTTTAAAAGCTGAATTCCATTAGTTAACAAAACTTTGATTTAGATGTTGGCAGAGTGAGATTTCTTGGCAATTTAAATTGCAATAAATGCCCAAATGAATTTTGATAGCCCAATGAAATTAATTTATGTATTTACAAAAAATAAAATGTAAATAAGGGCTCATTATTGCTTAATGCATTTAAAAAAAAATGATTTATTAGATCCACATTTGATTGAAAACATTTAGTAATTAATAATAATTTGAATTTCAAATAATTTTTAAATTCTTTAGATATGGTGATTTTATTTTCACACATAAAACAAGTAGAAATAAAGTTGAGTTTTAAACATAAAATCTTCTATCTACAAACTTCCAAGTGAACCATAGAGAAATTTGTGAGTTCATAATAATTGTTGAAGCGTTAATTGAACTAAAGATTCAGTATCATGGAGCTAATCTTTCTTAGCTAGTCTTATTCCCACTTAGATTATTTAAAAATTTGTGATTAATTACTAATCTAAATGTGCACCCTTTTTCATTCACTCTCTTCTTAACTCATTTCGCAAAGCGGCTACCCTCTTATATCTCGTGCGCGCTCGATGAGTCTTTATTTATAAGCAATTATAGATAAAATTATTTATAACATGATTTGTCACAACCAACTAAAAATTTGATATATAAAATACATGTACAAGAAATGTGAGTTGCAATATTTTTTATTTTTCTTTAGACAACAAGAATGATGAAATGACAACAATATGTAAACAAAATTTCATGCTTAATTTAGAAAAATTATGATTTCATTTGGGAAGGCTTTTTACTAAAACGTCAAATTTTTGTATTAAAAAATAGCTTTAAAAACAATAAAAAAAGTAGTTGCAAACGAAGCCTATCTAGTTGTATACTTAATTATCTGTTTTAAAAACCTTTCTTTGATCATGGATACCAGCTAAGCAGAAGCATCGACCATGAATTAGAGGCTACTATCTTATAAACAAATTCAAACAAAGTAGCTGATGAAATAATATTTCTTCAAGATAATGATCAGCGGCCAGTCCACAAACCAAATAGCCTATTTTAGGGAGCACAATGACTGATTACTGTTTTAAAAAAGAAAAGCTAACAGTGAATGCAGATTAGGATCCATTAGTTTAATCTTTATATAGGCAGTGGGCTCTATTATGTCAGTCTGATATGGATTATAAAATCCGACATTAACATACCAGCATGATATAAATGCAGCTCATAGCGAAGCTACAGAAGAAGACTGCAATCATGGCTAGAAATATCAATCCGTGTGTTTTCAAGTAAAATTATTTTGTGCAGATAGAATGCTGTTCGGAGACGAATCAAAATATGTAATGTGATTTTTTGATGTGTATCACAGTTGTATATCGGATGACGTGACGTATTCTGATTTCCGCCAAACGATCCGATATCCGCACCAAATAATTTCTTGTTTTCAAGGCCCCCCTACAATCATGAAATTTCGGTTCAAGCATCAACCTCATGCGCAATTTCTGATTTTGAAAAAGATTTCTTTATGTGCTGGTAACCTATTTAAAGCTGCCAGTATATTTATAAATGCTTCCTTTATGTAGTAGCGGTTAGCCTTTTATGTTAATATCTATGAGAAGAATATTAATAAAGTTATCAAGCGTGAGTTTCACGTAGGTTAGCTGTTAAGATAAGTATTAACCGAGGACTATAGCTGGACCAAAAAGCATCTAGTGTTTGCTAGTGTGAGGCTCATTTGGTTAAAATTCATTCCTCTGACATAAATTTCAAGATAATATTTATTAGATAAACTCTTTGATATAAAAAATGATCATATTCAATTCTAAATAAACTCAAATCAAACATTGAAATATAATTAAAAATTTCAGGATATTAATTATCGAAGCAAATGTTGCCTACATTTTGTGTGCTTATAATAAAATCGGACAGTTCGACGGGAAGAATCTAACGAGCTTAAGATCATTTGATTTTAACATCGTTAAGGCACTTAAATATTATATAAATGATTTGAGAAAATTAATATGAATGATTTGATGGATCGAGTGTGTAATTTGGCTTAACTTACTAAAATGCTACTCTCAAAAAGATATAAAAGTACCTCGTTTTCAATAGGAAGCATCGTTTGGAAGTCGAAAGCGCTAAAGAACTCTATTGCATTTTCTGGCAATCAATGTTGACGGCCAGCATCAGCCATCACCACTACAATTGATTGACTTTTGTCATTCAACTGTTGTCGCTCGAGTACTAACAATAATCTCAATTGTTGGACTTCAAGAGTCCATAGGCGGACATTTGACTTTTGTGTTTCAAATTGGGAATAAGATAACTTATTTTAATTGTTTAATCTCATCGTCTTAAATTATGACATATAATATATTTTTGTACCTACAATAAATTAGGTGTCTTATTAAGCACTAAGCAGTCTAAGCCTATATTTTTTTCTCTTTCTTCTTCAAGTAAAATCTTTTGTTCTCTCACAATTTATAAATATGCATAAAAATTATTATAATATATATATATATATATATATATAATAATATATATATTATATATATATATATATTTATATTATATATATATATTAATATATATATATATAATAAATATATATATAAATACAAAACTAATATACAAAACTATAATATTAAACATACACTCTATCTCTATAAATGTTCAAACACGAAACAAAATTATATTTTAAATGTGATGCATGAGATTCATTGCATTTATTACTTTTTAAGATGTACTTAGATACATATATTAATTTTGAATTCAATGATTTTCTTATAACTTTTAAATAAATAAAAAATTATTCTTCCATAACATGAGGAGAAAGAAGGAAACAACATATCTAATATTTGTTTAGGAATATATATATACACACACACGTGTGCACGCGCACGCACAAAAAGGATTTTTGATAGAGC
The DNA here is from genome assembly GCA_022539455.1 of Dendrobium nobile. NCBI lineage: Eukaryota > Viridiplantae > Streptophyta > Magnoliopsida > Asparagales > Orchidaceae > Dendrobium > Dendrobium nobile. The sequence goes on from CM039734.1 coordinate 64,201,399, forward strand.
TATGATTGGGTCTCAAGAAAACAAATTCAATATGCTCAAAATGTAAGGAATGTTTACTTCTTCTTTGAAGCCTTTAGATGAAGGAGTGGAGAAGGAAGAAGAGGAGGTTTTTGTAGACTTTTAGGTGGCTAGATTTTAAAAGGAGCCATTTTAAACGTCTAAAATGGACATGCAACCTGTCTAATTTTTTGGCAAAAGATGATTGCATACAAAGAATATTTGTTATCCCCCAGTAGACGTCAAACAAGATATGCTTGAACAAATTCAATAATTGTCATTGTCTTGTAATAGAGCTTTAAATAGAGCATTAAAGAGTTAACATTGATAATAATATTAGAGAAGAAGGCCACTTAGGAGATGAGATGTTGATCTCAATGTTTAGGGTTTTTCAAGTCACATGTTTCAAGTCACATCTTTTTTTTTTTTTTGGTAATTTCAAATATTATGCTTAGATTGTTTTTTTTTTTTTTTTTTTTTTTAGGGCTTTTGCCCTAGCGCCGCATCTTCCTTGCCGCCGGTACGCTTCTTGATGGCTAAAAAGTTGCTTGATCCTGGATTCCTTTCGGGTAAGCATCCTAAATCATTTAAGGATGCTCTATCTGGCTCTAGTGATTCGAGTGTTTTTCCGGATTTTCGTATTTCTTTGAATCGGGGAATGCCTTCTCTGTGGTTTTCGGAGGAAGAATTTTTGCATCTAGCTAAGCCTTTTGAGTTTGCGTTGGTGGGGAGATTTCCCCTTAAGCGTCCTTCTTTAGATTCCATTCGTAGATTTTTTGTTATCTTAAAACTTTCCTTGAATTGGATGTTCTTTTTATGTTACATTTTTCTTGAATTACAATAGTTTTTTTTTTTTTTTTTTTTTTTATAACTAAAGAGACTTTGATTTTGACTATTCAATACTAACTAAGATCCATTTATTAGAGTAGAATCAATAAAAATTTGGGTTTAAATATTCTTACTCAAATTTGATCAGTATAATTTTAAAATTGACAATGGTAATCCTATTATATTTTAAAAATTAGTATAATATCAATATATGATAAAATAAAAATATTTAAATTTATGCTACTCAAAATTATTTATAATAAGATTACATTTAAAATTTTTATTTATGACCAGCAGAATAAATATTAATGAAAATTTAATATATATTTATTTTTAATATCTTTTTAATGAATATTAAATTAGTTGTATTAGGTGATTAAGGGATAATCAATGTTGTTGGAAAGGGTGGAAGAAAATGATAAAGAAAATAACATAAAAAAAGAATAGTTTACAACTTTACATAGTCACATCTGAAAGCTCAAATTTATGATGCATAAAGGGAGATGCATACTCATATAATATATGAAAGGTATAACTCATCTTGTTGAGCCTTACATGAAGGAGAGAAGAAGAAAGAAGATATATCTAATACAATTTTGAGAGATGTCACAATTTTGTATGGCAATATCTTATAATTAATATTAGAATATGGGACTCTTGATTGTTTCCCCAAGGAGCCGTTGTAGACTCCTAAAAATGACATAAAATTCCTTAAGTTTTTGACAATTTTTAGTTACATACAAAGAATACGCATCATACCTCTGTAGGCATGTGACAAGGCATGCTTTAACAATCTCATTAGCGATTATTCACTTGTAAGAAGGTGTGAAATAGATAACACTGATGCTCTTAATGACAGACGTACACAAGTTGTTCAACAAAAAAAATATTATATGACCTATATTGAGAGGTGAATTCTCTCGTATTTAAGCCAAGTTCTTCCCTTGTTTACAAATCTAGTTGTTGTAGGTTTTAGGTTGTATGGTTAGTCTTGTGATTTTCGATTGGTTGGTTGGTGTTTGGGTTTCTGTTGGTGTTGTTTGACTTTCGGTTGGTATTGGCTTGTTGGCGATGTTCTAATCTTTGTGTTTGGATGTTCTTGATGTAATCAACGGCGTGGTGACTTTTGGCTGGTTGGTTCTTTTGGGTCGGACGATGATGAGCAAGATTTCCTGCATGTCTCCCTGGATGGCCTTGGCCTGTTTTGGCAACCTTGGAGGTATTTCATCTGCTCAATCTATAGTGACTTTTGTTTGGCTTTTGGGACTTCTTGTTGGTGCTTTCTCTGCCATTAATGGATGGTCCAGGCGTGGCAACTAGGTAGCATTCTCAATCTGGTTGCCTTACGGACTCTTTTTTTATTTTTGCTCTATTTTGATTTATTTTTCTGTTTCCGATTGATTTGCAGTCTATCGCTTATTGTGGTATTTTTAACTTTGGATTTTCGTGTTTTTTGCCTCCTTTGAATTGCTTGTATGTCCCTATTGCATTTTGAAATAAAATATTATTTTAAAAAAAATTGAGTAGTGAAAATTCCCCCTTATTTAGCTCCATATTAAACAACTCTTCTTCGTTGCATAATAAATATATGCTACAAAGCTGAATCTTTAAATTTGCTCTTGATTTTATGCTTTTTTTTTTAATTTTTTTTCTTTTACTCTTCTCTCGTTCAAATCTCCTAAACTTGAGAAATATATCCGTCCAACATTATTTTTTTCGCATGATAGAAGTGCTATAATTTTTTGACAAGATTTTCCCATTTTAAATAATAACTAAAAAATTAAGCAAAAAAATTTATTGATGTTATTTATATATATATATATATATATTAATAAAGAAAATTATGTATTATAATTTGAAAGTGCATTTACATATTACAAATAATAAGTGCTTAATTTATAAGTATATAAAAAATGTTTTACTTTTTTAAGGGACAAATGGACATTGAAGCCGTATGCTGACATAACCAAAACCACTCAAAATTATCCGGTCTATGTGGACGCCAGCTGTGCACCGGAAAGTCCAAAATATCTCGCACAGAATGGATAACGATGGAACAATTTAATTCAAAAGAAAAACAATATTATCTAATTCGAATTATCTTATATAATGACTATTTTTAGAGATCAGAAGATATTGTTATATTTATTTTTAAAATATATCTCTTCACTGGCTGGTAATTATAAAAATTAAAAAACGACAGATCCATGAAAGTAGTAGGGTGGGGGCCCCAAGCAGACCGCAATGCATCGGAGAGGTGCGAGCGAAAGATTTGGAGAATATTTGGTTAGGTACGGGGTGATTACGGTTTCATTTGGGACGGTTTTTTTACTATTTTTTAAAACGGAGTTTTAGTATAAATTTTTTCATTTTTTTACTAAAATTTTGTTTTAAAAAGTAATAAAAAAGCCGTCCCAAATGAAGCCAACATTGCTAAAATTAATCCAAGTTCTCTTTACTAATTTAAATTAGTGTTAAGCTTCTTTTCATAAATTTGCCTTATTAAGGGGCTCTTTAAAAGGAAATATATTAATCTTGATATATCATCAAAAAATAATTTTGATTGGGCAGGAATCGCGAGGTAAAATTGAATCGAAATTTTCAAAATTAATTTTGGGACCATCCAAAATCTGATCTCATCAAACTTATAGTTGAATTGACCATCTCGAAGAGACGAATCCAACAACACAAAAATTAATCTAATCCAACCCAAAATAGGTCCTAATTGAGGGCCCAAAGCATGTTTGAAAACTTCAAAATATAAATTGGATATAAAATGATATCCGATTATGACATGCTTATATTCAAATCAAGCGGCTCGACGAGACGACTCCAACAAAGCAAAGATCATCAAATTTTAGCATCATAAAGGCAATCAGATGCTCAATAAATGGTCTATGATTAAGGTAATTAATATTAGTCATCCATTAAAAACACTCTCACCATACCCTTAATCTTCCACCCATTTACTAGCTATGACACTAAAAAATATATAAATAGACCCATCATTGTTCACAAAAGGACAGGGGAGAAAAAAAAGAAGAGACATTTGAGATCGCTCTTGCCATCGAGCTCCTCCTCAGCCACCAACTGTTGCCGGATTTTTGCCCGGTCACCGACCTCACCGAACTTCTTTTCGGCCACTAAAATTCTACCAGGCGTAGGACTTCTGCACACGACCACCGGCCATCACCAGACTTTTGCTAGGCCGCCAACCATAGCCAAAATTTTGTCTGACCACCAATTATCTTCAACATACCACCCGATCACCAACCATCGTCAAACTTCTGCTCGACCACTGACCATCGCCAAACTTCTACCCAGCCACTGACAGTCACCGAACTTCTTCCCAACCATATTGTCAACATACTATTGCTCAGTCACCGACCATCGCCAGACTTCCGTTCAGCTGCCAATTGTTGCCTAACTATGATTATTTCGACCTCTGTCACCAGCCGACTTCGGCCTCCCTAACAACCATCGCCTGACTATGGTTTATTCGGCCACCATCGCCTAACTGCGGTCCTTCCGACCTCAATTACCCGACTTAAGTCCTTCCGACCGTCGTCACCCGACTATGATATTTCCAACCTTCATCGCAAAAATACGGTCTTTCCGGTCTCCATCACCTTCCGACTACGATCTCTCCGACCACCATCTCTAGCCTACAGCTTCCCCGATCGCTGACGCCTAAATACGGTCCTTTCGACCACCTTCACGAACTACGAGTCTTCAGACCTCCGTCGTCTGAATACGATCCTTTAGAAATTCGTTTTCTGACTACTGTCTTTTCGACCTTCGTCGCCCATCGATTACGGTCCTTCCGACCACCGTCATTAACAATGGTCCTTCCAACCTCTGTCGCCCAACTACAGTCATTTCGACCATCGTCGTCCAACTACAGTTCTTCCGACCTACTTCACTTGTCAACTATGATCCTGCTGATCAAACAAACATTTCAACACTGATTCTTCCAACTCCCACCATGTACTACACTCTATATAATGTATATTGGCTACATCGAGCCAAGGCCTTCCCCTCAAGGAAGGGCCTTATTTATAATCAACTTCAAAACCTAGTGGATTCATTTAAATTGTGCAAAGCCCCAAAGTTGTTCCCCATTTTCAAGGAATTTTACACAAAAACTCTAGCGTGGATATTCAAAATTCCTTATAAATTACTTTGCATTTATTTTACTTATAAAATTCATAAATTTCCTTAACTCTACCATCATAATCCACCAAATCAAATAACCCCAAAATAAAAAAAAAATTTACTTGTTCCAAAATTTTTTTAAGGGGCTAAAATAATCTTAAAAATTGCATAAGTGCAACTTCACAATAAATTTCAAAACTTAATTATACACACGTATTATTTTGAAAAATTGTCTAGTTAATTAAATAAAATTTTTTTATTTCAATTTAGCTTCTATTTTTAGAGCTACAACAATACTTTTCAAATATTTAATTTTTTCAGAGAGTTCACCGATGTCCGTCTACAAAGAGCTTAGCAAAGGGCAAATTATTGGGTCCATTGTCCGGATTTGTCCGGACACCAATCCGGTGTCGCCATGTCACCAAAATAGATCGGGAACCAGTGCATTTGGGTGACATGGCCTCACCCGATTGGATGTCCGAACATCTGATGACCGGACGCAAAAATTCGCCTTAGCCAAGAGATACACGCAAGTGTTAGCCTTTCTTCAATGGCCGAATTTACGGTGATTAATAAGTTTATGATTTGATTGGGAGGTGAAAGCACTGCCGCTCTACCACCAAGCTATGATGTTGGAGTTAAAGGATCGGAGGTGCATCAGAAAGATTCCAAATATGGGTCCAGTTGGCTCAGCCTACACAAAACTTTAGGCATCACAGAAAACAATAGCAAGCAAACCGGAATGCCCGTGCTAAAGCACTTCCAACTACAAATACAATCAAACTTGTAACCATCTACATTATAAGAAATAAATCAATATTTTCCGCTTAACAAGAAAAATTGTTTCCCTTCTCATAAAAACAACTGTGATAAAGAAAAAATTTAACTAAAACTATTATCAAAATCTTAAAATTAAATTTCTGTTAATTAAAAATTGTATTTGACTTTAACAATACATATATTAGAAATTAAAAAAAAAAGCATCCGATTAACACTGGGCCCCATTATTCCTAGCTGACCACCACTAGAAACAAGTATATATTTGTATTTTATATATTTTAAAAGGAATATTTTACAAAACATAAACGGCATTCACAACAACTCCGATTCATCAGCCCACTTTTCACAATTTATAATCAACAAAAAAAAAAAAACATAAAACTGAAGCAGCAATTAAGTAAATAAATAAAAAGATTAAACGAGCGTAGCACAATTGAAAGTCTTCGGGTCCCACATCGCCGGCAACAAATACTCTCTCCCATTCACCCCCCGCGCATTATAGCTCGCCCCACTCTTCGTATCCACCAGCACCTTTCCCGGATACCCAGGGTAGGCCCCACTCCCAAATATCCCCGTACACGCCGTCACTGCCTCCAGCGGCGCCGCCGCCGGACCCTGAAAGTAGCCTCTGCCGTATGGGTTCGTCACAACCCCCGCAATCAACGTCGCCAAATTAATTACTATCCCCTCCACTCCCACATCCCCGCTCGGCGCCACCAGCGGCGCCGCCCCCGGGGGCCCGTACTCTGGCAAGGCGTATGGCCACGCACACTGCCCCGGACACTGCACCGCTGCGTTACCCACCCAAATATAAGGGAACTTCACCCCGCTGTTTCGCGCCGCACCGTGGACCCCGCAACTGCTCATGCAGAAGCCATCGACGGCGACGTCTGCAGAGGTGAAGACGGCTGCGATGGCGTTCTTTATGGGCCCACCAGCGGCGCGGCGAGCAAGGCGGCGTAGGGAGGCGGTGGTGAGGGAACGGCCGAGGGAGTAGGAGGCGTCGAAGATTTCGTGGCCGATGGAGATGACGGCCGCGCCGCCAGGGTAAGCGGCGGTGGTGGCCCACCAGGAGGCGGCGGAGGGAGGAGGGAGTTTGGAAGATGAAGAGAGAGAGACAATGAAGTCGGATATGGCAGCGCGTTGGGATGGCGTGAATTTGCCGTACCAGAGGATGTGCAGGGTGAGATTGCCCTTGAGAAGGGGGCCGTTGTGGTAGCGAAGAATGAGGGGTTGTTGCTGGACTAGGATAAGGCTGCGGTGAGGTGTGTATGAGGAGGATTGGAACGCCGTGGAGGACGATAGAAGCAACAGGAGGAAGAAAGGGAGGAGACGATAAGGCGCCATTTTTCGTCGAGGTGGCGGAGGAGAACAGAGGAGTTCGGGTTTATGTAGGGAGGGGGATGGTTGGTGGAGGCCTCGATGGTGCCACGTGGAAGTCTAGTCGGATATATTGTGGATTTTTTTATCGATGCGTGTTTTACTTTAAACCGAGGATGACAGGCTGGATGACCAAAAGAGAAGCTGGGAACAGAGGTGTGGGTTTGGTAATGTGGATGTGGTAACTCTCCGGTGAACGAGCGACCAGAAAAATTGCCATTTCGCGTGATCGTAGCAAATGACAATAGGCGTATGGGAGTATGGGACCGATCAAATTGGTGCAGCATCATAATTAATGCTAGAGATGTAAATGGGTTGAACCTGGATGTTATTTATTTATTTTTTCTCGAATTAAGGTAAAATCATCCCATAGATTAGCTGTGTTGTTATGCTTAATTAATTTATTTATTGAAGTTGAGTTCAAATTTAAGTTTAATTCTTTTAATAAGAGTGATCATTGATAAATAAATTTGATTTAAATCTCTTATGATGAAATAATAAAAAATTTGTATGGGCCGGCAACAGGAATCTTTTTTATCCCACTACATATTTTTTTAGACTACAATCATAATTTTTATTTGATCCTTTTTTATTGTTTTAAATAATTCGTTGTACTAGAAAACTGTTTTTTTATATGCTTTCAAAAAAGCTCATTTCTTTATAACAATTTTACAATCATTTTTATAAAAAAAATTACAATCGATCTCAAACTAATCCAAAATTTCAAGTTGAATAGAATTTTGTTATTAAAAATTGAGGATTTCTTACAAATAGATTAAAATAGAGTAATAAATATAAGTAAAAGGGTTTAAAAAAAAAAAAGATAAGCTTAACGTTCATTGTTGGGGATGAAGAGTAAATCACCGCAACGAAACAAAAAGAAAATGGAAAAACAGCGGAAAGCAAAGGACGTCATGATTTAACGTGGAAAAATTTGAAATCGAGGAAAAATCATGGAGTCATATCACACCAAGAAATTCACTATAAAAATGAGAAAAAATAAGTATACATTTTTTTTCTCTCTTGCTCTCTCATTACTTCTCTTATCTCTTACATCATTCTCACGCTTAAAACATAAAAGAAAGTCAAGTAAATAACACCAAGAGAAACAAAAACGTCGTAAGAAAAATGAGAAAGAAATTGTAAAATTCACCTCGCAGTGTGGTGGCACTCAAGCCTCTGTCATTATGATGCTACGTCACTTTGCTCTCTAACGATCAAAGTTGGGGCGCTCGGGAACACAATATCGGAGTAATCAGCCCCGAGGATTATACGAAAAAAAAATACGCGTACAAAACAATCAAACCCAAACAGGAGGTAAACCCCTACACCACCAACAAATATGACAAATTAAATTAAGATTCAAAATAATAGTACATCCTGACTAATCTACACAATCAAATTCCACATATACTAACACTCGTTTTAACATTTAGACCCGAATATGACATAACAAGCAGCTGGTTAATATTTTGGAGGACAACAGAAGAAAGGCAGTGATTAATTAATTAGTTTTCAGATGTTCTTAGACGTCTCTGTGGAAGGTGAGTATATTAATTGGTACTTTATTTCTTATAGTTGTTTTTAGCTATTTAAGCACTTTGACATTTATTACAGATATTTTTGGGTCTCAAGTTTAAATTCTTGAGTTTCCCTTTGGATCTACAAAATAAATTAAAATTAATTTGATATATCAATTACAAAATAATTAAAAGAAAAGAAAATACATCAGTGCTATTTTACTAAATTGTTAGTAAGGAAAAAAATGTTAGTATATTTTTATGTAAAATACAATAGGTTGAGTTTCAAAGTTTTTGAGTTCGAATCAAGATTAATGATGTAAATAACATCTTGAATTGAATAAATATTAACATATATTTAATGCATTGAAGTCTATTCTAATGTGTTTTGCATTAATATATTCGGATTTTTTCCCCTGCATGAAAATCATCTAATATTAATACTAGATCAAAAAATATTGGTTAAGTATTCATTTGGGACAGTTTTCTTATTGCTTTCTAAAGCAGTTTTTCAGTATAAAATTTTTTTTCAACTATAATTTTTTATATTAAAAAGATGCTTTAGAAAACAGTAAAGAAGTTGTTCTAAATGAAGCCTATATTTTTTCCATTTATTAACTATCAATTAATTTCTCCACCACAACAAACATCACCTATATACTGAGCTACTACTTAGGCTTCGTTTGGGACGGCCTCCAAACGAACCCTTAATCAATCTTTACATGTGCTGCTTTATATGAACTAAATTCACACCATTCACGTAAAACAGGCCATAAGGTCGTCATGCCTTCGTAACAATTCTGATTCGTTATACCTACCAGATATTCTACATTATTTGTATAGACTTCTACAACTTATTGTAGTATTTAGTATGGGAAAATGATAACTGAATACCAATACTTGGCTTCTTCTTTCTCTGCTAACTTCCTCTTGAGTTTCTTCTTCATCATTATAGGCCAACTAAAGTTTGCATCCCCAAACTAGGTCAGGGGAAAAGGATGAGGAGTCAAACTAGGTCTTTTGGTAGCGGCTAGGGTTTTTTCACCCCAAACCTCATGAAAAACAATTTGCTTTACCAGTGAGCTTTCTTTCAACTTCTATAGTTATAATAGAACGACTATATGATAGATAATAAATCATTTGGGTTGTGATATATGAAGAAGGGTGAGTGATGAGAATAATCCTTCTAAATGATTGAAGATCTATGCACTTTCACCAATATATTGAAAATGCTTTGTGCTTATAATAGTTTTAATATGTGGCCAGCAGTTATGTTTAGATTCTGATTTTTATTTTGAATTGTTATTTAATATTGGCATACTAATCCAAATTATTCTTTTTTCAGAGCATAAGCCAAATAATTCTTATTATATAAAAAAAAACCGTAGCAAGTGTCCTATATATGTGTTTCTTAAGAGGGTAATAGTGCAAAATTATTTGTTGCATCATTATGAGATGATTTTCTTAGTGTTTTATAAATTAGCTTTTGAATACAATTTTTTTAAGTTGCAAAAAATCAGTTCTAAAAAACTATCCCAAGCGATCACTTCACCACTTTGTAGAGACAGCAAAGTCACGAGAAACAACTAATGAGCAATCACTTTGATCATTGAAGCTTGCACGTATTTTTTAGCCAATATCTACCCGTACCTCAACATAAGAAGAAAATGTTAATAATAGTGGTCCAGTGGAGCACAATGAAGTGCTAAATAAGATAGGAATGATTTCTGCTAAAATACAATAATGCCACTCCCTTTCTTTACTTTTCACTATAGTTAACAACAATCGAAGTAGTTTTATTTGCACCCTCGCAAGTAAGTGGCAAAATAATAATAATAATAATAATAATAATAATAGAAGAATAATATTTTTTAATTCTAACTTTGTAACATAAAAGAACCTTATAATGACTTTCTAAAAATGATAAGTGGTTTTAAGAAAAAATCAAATAAAAATCAAATTCACTAATTGAAATATGCAAGAAAAATGATTTTTTTTATATAATAGAGTAATAAAAATTTTGTTATTAAAATTTTTGGAAAGAAAATATGCTTAAAATTTTAAAAGTTCAAGATGAAGATAGTTGAGACCATGATCAATGAGAGTTGTCTACATGCCTAAAGATTATTTATATTATTTTCATGGCTGTGTTACAATAAATTATGAACATAAAAAATGATTCAAATTTATATTTTCTTATTCTAAATAATATGGTACTCGAGCACTTTTATTAATTTCCTCAATATTCTCTTACTTCATCTCGTTTTTATTAGCTCAATAATTAAGAAAATAAATAATTACTTTTTAGCCCAACAAATTATAATCAATTACATGATTAAAATTTTATTTTTTTAATTTATTGATTGTTAGTATAAGAGCTGGGGAACAGAGAAAGAGAGAGAATAATTACTTGATTTGTGGACTGAAAAAGGAGGAGGAGACGTGGGCGCCTCTCTCTTTCCTGTGCCCATAAAAGAGAGCGGCGTCGCTGTCAACACGGGAGTGAGTCCAGCTGGGCGGCCTACCTCAAAGGTGCGGGGGATGGGGAAGATAAAGCTGTGAAGGTTTCCTCAGATGGAACTAAGGGAAGCTTTAACATCACTCAAATGCACGAGAGGCCCGCAAAGGCTTGTTTTTGAGATCCTGCCCTCACGTTAGAATTCCTCACGTTAAGGCTGCCAAGTTCTGAGTCTGAGCCCTCAGCTGGATTGTTTCGTATCCGTTTCAATTTCCATGAACAAGATTCATGCTTGCTTGGATCGGTCTTATCGTGTACCATCCGCATTGGATATCGAAGTGGGGCCCGTTTGCGAGTTTCGTTGAAAAGACCGATGAGAGGAGATGTCCATTGTTTTGTCACCATACAATCTGATTTGGAGAAGCGGCTCATCTTTGGTTTATTATTTGTGAGTTGTGATTAATATTTATTATTTGAGAGTTTTGATTATTAATTAAGAAAATTTAAATTGAAAATTTAAGTATGTGATTTATGTATGAATTTATTTTGTTTGGCCCTAACATAAAAAAAAAAAAAGGATAAGTTGTGAGGCTATTGGATAGGAGAAAGTATTATGTGCGGAAAGCAGAAGTAGAACATCGTTTGGAGATCAATCAGAATGCGTCATGTCAATGGTACAAGCCATGGTACCCAACGGTATAGAGTCGCGGTATTGAACACAGGAACTTTTATTCGGTCAGGACACCTGACGCAGCTCTACATCCGGACGTCAATAAAATGTCACCACGTGCCCTTACGTTTTATCGTGCGGCCCGACGACTCGACCCAGACCGGAACCCGGTATTTCTATGTATTAGCTGATTTGTGCAGGCCAGTATATTGCTAGGTATTGCTCGGTAACGAGAAATATCATTATGTCAAGACCAATACCTAGCAATACCAAACAATACCCCGGTTTTGCTAGGTATTGCTCCATATTGCTCGGTTTTGGTCTTGAAAGAGCGGTATTTCTCGTTATTGCCAAGCAATACCGATCAATACCTAGCAATACCGAGTAATACCTAGCAATACACGAATATAGCAATACCGGGTTCTCGTTCGGGTCGGGCCGTCGGGCCGCACAGTAAAGAGTAAGGGCACGCGGCGACATTTTATTGTCGCCCGGATGTAGAACTACGTCAGGTGTCTCGACTTAATAAAAGTTCCGAACACAGGGGTGACATGGCCCATTCTGATTGGCCTCCGGATGGCGTTCAATGTCCGCACAAAATAATTAATCGAAAAGAGTGATTCAATGAAAGAATTATATGAATAATGAAAAAAAATACATATGAGATTTTAAGTGAATTAAATTATAAAATTATTTTATGTTAAAATTAATCTAATATTTAGATATAATGTGAGATATTTTTCTGGCATGATGACATCATAAAATAAATATATATGATTTTCTTATATCAATATAATTATATTGATGATTGATATGGTTTTATAAAATTTGTTGAAAGCAACAAAAAAATGGAGCCAAAAAATATCTCAAACGAATTCGAAGAAAACTCAAAACAATTATGCCCTTTCTACCTAAATTCATGCTAGAACAATTGCATGCTTTTGTTGTTTAAGAAAATCGAATATATAATTGCATTTTCTAGAAAAACTAAGGGTTCAGTTGGCATGGTTGTAGGTTTTTATAAGGTTGATTTTGAAGATGATTTGGAGAAAGTAAAAAAAAAAATTTAACTGTTGCAGAAAATATTTTTTAGCTCATAATTTTTTAAAAGTAACAAAAAGTAATGACCGAATATAAATTGTGATTTCGTTATAAAAAACAAAGCAGTAAGAAAAGCTGTGCCAAATGAAACTTAAATTTGAATTTTTTTTTCCAAATTTATGCAAAGAAATAGCAACATATATTTGTAAATATTGATCTAAATTAAAGTATAATTAGAATTTTGTTGAATATGATTCAGTGAGTTCATTTTTTTGTATTATCAATAAAAATTAACTTGAATTTTAATATTAATTAATTTGGACTAAAATAAATGAAAATATTAATATTAAAGTCAAGAATTTGTCTCTCTCTTACATTTCTTTTTTTGGGGAGAATTTTAGGCACAACCATTCTCATTAATAAAAAAATGTTACATCTGAGATATCAATTATAACTTCTGTAAATAAAAATTATATGAAGATGAAACCCTAATAATAAGTAGCAAGAAAAACTAAATATCAAATGTTAGCTCGCGCACTCTGCTAGGGTTTTGCTCCTAGCGAGCCTTTGGCGGTTCTTGACCTCCTTTGGCTGCAAATGGCATGGAGGTGCCTTTATTATGGTTTTTCTTTGCTTTTTATGTGTCCTTGCTCGTGTTTTTTCTTTATTTTTTGCGATTGTCCTCCGACCATTTTTTGGTTGGCATGACGGTTAATTGCGTGCGGGATCCTGAATTCTTAGATAGTAAGTCATCTTCTCGATCTTTCCTTAAGGCGGTTTCTGGGGTTCAACCCCGACAGTTTTTCTTGAGCTTAAAGCTGTCACTCACTGTGGTCATTGCAAGTCTATTAGTCATTCAAATTTGGATTATATGTGGTAATTTGCAGCCTAAGCATAATGAGAAGTCTAAGATTGTTTCCAATACCTGTACAACTATAGTTGTGCGTGGGGATTCTATGGTGATCACCTTGCCTGTTGCGCAAAACTAGTCAGATACTAGTGTTCTTGAGGGTGATGGCGTTGGCCTTCGTGACGGGGTAGTTGTCATCGGACTTCTTTTGTTTCCCTTGTTGTCCCGTCTCCCACTCCTTTAATTTATCATCTGGATGTTGGATTTATGGTGGTTCCAGAACATGTTACCCCTGCCTCTCCGTTGATCTCCCCTCCCTTACTTGTTGCTAATGTCACGAGTAATCCTAATGTTGCTAGGGGGTGGAACCGTCTCTTGCTGGTGGTAGCTCTGTTCTTATATTGGCTGTTAAACATAATTGTCAAGTGGTGGATGACATAGAATTATATGTTTGTGATGTTAATAATTGTGGTAATGACCTTTATGTTAGCCATTCTTGTGCAGATGATGAGGCTAATTCCGGTGATAGGTCTGTTGCGTTGGGTTTCGGGGATAGTAGCCCTTTTGGTGAGGTTGTGGTTGCTTCGGTCTTGCCAATCTTTTCTCCTTTTGTGAATCTTTCTCAGAGAAATGCGGAGTATGTGGACATTCCTATTTCTGTTATGTCTAACACATATTTAAAAGCTCATATGGCCCGGCCGTCAAATAACTTTGTTTTGGTTTAAGCTGAATGGCTGAATATGGATGAGGACATCACCACTTCTTGTGAGGTTGTTGGGGATGACTTGGGTGACAATGTGGATGATGAGTTTATTCTCTTTGGTGGAGGAAAAAAACGTAAAATTAAATCTAAGAAGAAATAGCTTTTGAGTTGCCCTTTCGCTTTGTTGCCGTAGATTTTTTTGACGCTTTGGACGATGATGAGGCAGCTCCTTGCTTATTACCTTTGTTGGCCAGGGCTTTGTTCGCGACCTTGGTGGTAGGCCTTCTGCTTGGTGGTTGCCTTGGCTGCTAATGTGGTTTCTTCTATGTTTGTCACCAATGAATGGCTCGTGCCTGGCTGCGGGGTCGTTGCGGGGGGCCGCTACCCTGAGTCCGCTATTGGGTCTCTTTGTGCATCCTTGATTGTCTGTTCTTTGTTATGTTGCTTGTGCTTTCATATCTCTTCTCTGATGTATATAGATTTTTGGATCCTGCTTGTACTGCTCTTTCGTTATTTTGGAATATATATATATATATGAAGATTAATATAAGAAAAACAAGTGAACAAAAAAATAGACTCATAATGGATTAAAGAACATTAGTGTGAGCAAAACTTTCATAGGAAAAAGTAGACCCTTGGTTGTCAGGGTGACCTTCAAGCCATGAGAGTTGGTTGCCCAGACCTTCCAATGGACGAAACTGCTGATGCACCATTTATCATCGTCCATAAAAAGATCATTAAATGGAAAAACACCATAGCTGAAGGTCGAATCAGCTCAAAATAGTAGCTACAAAAAGAAGAATTGGACAAGAGCCTCAACAAATCAAAGGACTTTAAGTTAAGAAGTCAGGAATAATCAATAGCAACATTAATTGTAGAATTATCCATAGCCCAATCAAAATGATACCACACATCAAAATCAATCATGAAAAGTAAAAAGTTGAGCTAACACATAGAGAAATTATTTCGTGCGGAGTCCGGAAAAAAAGTTACCGACTGAACTCCGTACAGAATAATTTCCATCCGAACTCCGCATGAAAAATTTCTCCAACAGAGAACCAACATTGGCCAACACCCACCTCTGTGATCTCTGCTCTAGGAGATTGAAGAAAGATGTTAGATTTCAATTTTATGATAAGATAAGAATTGATTAGAAAGAAAGACTTGCTAATGCTTGGATTTTTTAACAAATTACTCATGCTGAAATGTTAAATTTTGATTTACTAAAAGCAAAAAATAAACATCTAAACAATAAATTGCGGTTAGTTATTTAGCATTCTAAAAAATGATTACAGCCAGTACACATTAATTGATATTTATAGCTAAAAAAATACAATACAAAAATCAAGCCAAAGTCAAAAGCGTCTTTCTTCACTCAGTATATATTTAAATAAGAGGGTATTATATATTTTTTAAAAAATTAAATTAAATTAAATACATACACACATAAATATATTGCATATTATAAATTAAAGCCAGCTTCAAGAATGTGAACTAGCATTAGCAAAAGAAGAAGACAGGCCACGGAAAGTGTGCTTAAAAAAAATGAACATAGAAATGGAAAGAAGAAGGTTGTGAGGTTTTGTTTGGAACAGATTTTTAACTGTTTTTTAATAAGTTATTTTTTTTTTAAATTATAAATTAAAAGTTATATACTAAAAATATAATTTTAAAAAATTGTTCCAAATGAAACCTTCAACCAGTCCTCTCTCTCTTGAACTTTTATTTGGTCCGGTCACAGGACGTAGCTCTACGTTCAGCCGCCAGTAGAATCGTGCTACGCATTCTCACTATTTACCGCGCGCCCAGACAACCCGACCTGGAACAGACCCAGGATGGCTTGGCATTTCTCGATTTTGCTAGGTATTGCTTGGTATTGCTAGGTATTGGTCGATTTTGCTCGGCAATAACTAATACTGAGCAATACCGAGCAAATACCGAGTAATACCGAGCAATACCGAGTTGTACCGAGTTTTTTTAGAAAAACTCGGTACAACTCGGTATTGCTCAGTATTGCTTGGTATTGATCTTCACAGAGCGATATTTATCGTTATTGATAAGCAATACATATCAATACCGAGCAAATACCGAGTAATACCTCCCAATACGCGAACATAGCATTCTCAGGTTCCGGTCCAGATCAAGTCGCTGGGTCGCACGGTAAAGAGTAAGAGCATGTGACGACATGTTATTGATGGCCGAACGTAGCTCTACTTCCGATTAGAGAACGTTTTTCTTCCCACATATTTTCTTTTTCTTCTATCGTATGATTTCTGAGTAGATGCATTATGTATACTGTATTTTCTTGGATTTATTGTTTTAGCTTGCAGCTACTGTTATGGTCTGACATGAGTAAATGAGATGACGATATATTTTATTCTTTTGTTTGACAAAATATTTATTGAATGTTTTGATGGCTATGATAAATGAGAGATTGCTTTATTTGCTCCAACGAAACTGAAGACGAACAAATAACGGATTTCGACGAATTCTGAATCTCTCCCATTAGGGATTAATGGCCTACCATGGCCACAAAAATTATATTTTGTTTAAGACATTTTTTTATAACTTTTTATTATAATTTTTCGGTAAAAAAAGTTTTAGTTCAAAAAAAATTTGTACTAAAAAATTATTTTAGAAATCAGTAAGAAAATTGTCTCAAATGAAACTTTGGGACGACTTTTTAAAAATTATTGTACTAAAACTCCGTTTTAAAAAGCAATAAAAAAGTCGTCCCAAACTAAACCTTAGTATGAATGGCCGGATTAAGGGATTAGCCACTTTAATTTTCATACATTGATTTCTAACAATCATGCAACTCACATAGATCGTTTGGTTGAGAGTTTTGCCTTCAACCAAGAGTTATTGAGTTCAAAATTTGTGTATGTGATACGTGTGTGAATTTGCCTTAACTGATCAAAATGTCCTCAAAAAATATTTCTAGCTATCAATTCTATTCAAAATGAGTAGTTTAAATGCAAGTTAATAAAATTTTAAATATAAAAAACTATTAAATTAAATTTTTTGTTTTAATTAAAGATTTGGATAATTATGTCAACATAGGTGCATATTTTTTAATATGAATGGAGCTTTAAAATTGATAAAATATATTTTATGCATGTTAGAAATTTTAAAAAATTGATATAAATATTTATAAGATCAAATAAAAAAAACCAATGAGTGCAAATCACAAATATATTTTTAATTTTAGAAATAAGAAATCACAAATTATTGATATTATTATTATTATTTATTGACACTTGACAGCGTGCATTTTCAATGACCTATCTTTGCTTATTGGTTTATTCTGATTTATTTAAATATGAATAGTGCATTCAATTTAATTTATTTTTTTATTTATTGATAAGAATAAGTCAGAGATGGCTTTTTTATTACTTCTTAAAATAACTTTTTAATTTAAAATTTTTAATTTTTGATTTAAAAAGCTCCTTTAAGAAGCAGTAAGAAAGCCATTCCAAACGAATCCCAAATTGTCGAGCTTTTATGAACGTTAGCAACAAATTTTATAAATGTTTATAAATATTATTATACTAATTATATTAAAAATATATTAATAAAAAATAGTGGAAAGTTTCATTATTATCACCTATTAAGCACATCAGCACAAATTTTTTTTATTATGAAATACTCATTTAAATAAGATTTATGAAGTTAAATGATAACCATTTTTATATATCTATCTAATCGTTTGAAGCTTATTAGTTCCAATGTGTTTATTATTAAAACAATTTAAATTTGTTTTTAATAATAATGAATATATTCACAATTAAGACGAACGTTTAATGTAAATATAATGATATATATATATATATATATATATATATATATATATATATATATATATATATATATACACGACATCAAAAAATTAGTTTGATCGGGCATGAATCTCGAGACAAAAGTTAGTTAGAAACTTCAAAAATCAATTTTGGGAGCACCTAAACTCCGATTTCAGTAAGCTTATAGTCAAACTGAGCGTATCGGAAATACGAACCCAACGACACCAAGATCAACCCAATCCGAGCCCAAATGAGTCCGAATCAAGGACCCTAAGCGCTGTTGGAAGGTTCAAACCGCAATTTGAGTTACCAAACAGTCTCCGATTTTAACGAGCTTATACTCGAATCGAGCGGCTCGACGAGACAAATCCAACGAGCCCAAGATCACCGAATTCCGACATCATTAAGGCCTCCAAATGTCCAACGAACGGTGTACGATCGAAGTGTTCAATATCGGCCGTCCATTTAAACCACTCCCTATTCGTCCATGATCTCACACCTATTTTGAGCTATGCCACTCCAGAAAAACTATAAATAGAGCACTCATTCTACACAAATGGGACTCAAGTGAAGAGAGAGAAGAAGAAGAGAAGGAGGAGAAGGAAGAAGCTTCTCCTCGACCACCGCCAAAGCTCTTCCCGCCGCCTGAAGACGCCGGAACTCTGCCGAATTTTCGGGAAACGCCGGGAATTTGCAGAACTTTGTAACTTTGTGAGAAGTTGATTGTAAATTGATCATCTTGATTTGTAAGACGGGTCAACCTTTGTACTTCAAACAAATACTAGTGGAACTTTGCAACTGGGTGAGGCCCCGTGATTTTTTCCCTCTTTCGGGTTTTCCACGTAAAAACCTTGGTGTTCACTTCTCTTTTCTGCTTGTGTGTTGAATTATCATACAACACTAGGACGCAAACTTACAAACTCTACCGCCGCGTATATTCTAGCACGCAACATATATATATAATACTTTAAATCACATAAAATAGATTTTTTATGTATATATTTTTTCTATAATTAAATATCAAAATTTAAACATTATGTTTATAAAAAAAAAAATTATTCCATATATATGTAAATCTCCGATACAAATATTTAATCAAAATTAAAATTTTACATAAAAGAAGAAGGGATTTCAACTCCTGAAAGCCACTTAACTCACCGTTCCAACCTTATCCGATTCTCCCACCACCACAGGTCACCGCGCCCGCCACTCACCATGCCCTCATCCCATCATGCACTACAAATCCTAACCCTATCCCCACCTCCAACTCCAATCCCAACTTCTGACCCAAAAGCATGGCCGCCGATGAACTGTTGGAGCGCGATCCCGCGACACCGGCGTCAGTGGCGGGTCTTAGCAAGCCTGCCCCGGGCTCAACATGGTCAGATCTAGAAACTACCCACCTGATCGACGCTTACGAGGAGAAATGGAACTCTTCCAAGCGCGGCCCGCTCAGGGCACAGCAGTGGGAGGACGTCGCCGTTGAAGTCGCAGGCCGCTGCGGTCTCACTCGTCCCTCTAAGAGCGGCACGCAGTGCCGCCACAAGATCGAGAAACTCCGCAAGCGCTACCGCTCCGAGCGCCTCCGCCCTGTACGTTCCTTGTGGCCTTTCTTCGAGCGCATCGACAGAATGGAGCGTGGGCCGTTACCCATATCCGGTCGCCTACCGCCGCCGGCCCCCGCTTCGTCGTCCTCCTGCTCCGACTTCAAGCCTCACCTCAGCAACAAGCGAAGCGTCAACGGGATCCTTGGGGAAGCGGGACTGCGGGGGAGCGCTAGGGTTTCGAGAAACGTGAGGCCACGGAAGAGACGGGTTGAGGAGGAAGATGAGGAAGACGACGATGAAGAGAACGAAGAGGAGGCTGATGAAGGTAGCGATGCGGGGCGGGGAGGGCTTACTGAACTGGCAGCAGAGTTAAGGAGATTTGGGGAGGGCTATGTAAGGATGGAGAGGAAGAGAATAGAGATGATGAGGGAGAAGGAGCGAGAGTGGATGGAGATGGAGTCGAGGAGATTGGAGATGGTAATGGAAGCGCAGCGAGGCCTAGTAGAGACCATTGCGGGAGCATTCTGGAAAAAGGTAAAGAACTCCGACGATTTATGAGAATAACAGGACACTTCAGCCTTTCCGCTCCCGCCAATCAAAGTCTTGATGTCTTCGTTTATCATTTAGGTATTTGAGGAAGAATTTATTTATTATTCACGCCATATTCTTATTTTATTTCTGGTTTTCTATTCGGCTGTCTGTGTTTCACCATGTATTGAGGAACTCCTGGACTTTGAAATGTGCTATGTTATGTATGTTGGCATTTAAATGATAATGGTTATCTAAGCAGCTAGTTTTTATGTTATGCTATACTATTCCATTTAATCTGAATTTTAACTCAATGCAAAACATCTTTGAAATGAGGTTTCGGAAAATTTTAAATGGTAAATAGTCTTGTGCAAGTGGATTGGATGGAAAGGTGAAGTTAGTTTTCTATGGAAAAGTGAGGGTTAATTTCTATGTACTTTCATAAGATAGCCCATAACTTATCTTTGAGTATTTGTCTAAAAATTGAGGCGGAAAATGAAACTGTCATTTAAAAATTAAAATAGATCTACTATAGGCTATTTGGTTGCAACTTGCAAGTATTTGCGGTACATCATATTTCAAATGTAGTGTAAATTAGATATAATGTATTCTGACTTCTTAAGATTGTTTGGTCGGTTGTAAACTATATTCAAAAAATGATTGTTTTTTTGTTTGGGAGGTTGAAACATAACAAAATATTATTTTTAATTTTTGCCTGTGGCACGATGAGGATGGTGGTCAGGGATAGTGTTAAGAATGCTCGGTGTTGTAGATGTAGGGTTGGGGACGACAAGCTTGGTTTCACCGGGGTGGAAGCACAAGGTTGGGGAAGATGCAGGCTGCATGGATGGTGGCGTTGGGTTACTAGTGCAGAATCACCAACATGGCTTAGAGTCACCAGCAAAGGGTTTGTGATTGATGTAGGTTGTGAGCTAATGAATTTTGAATTCGATTGATTTGGGTAAATTCAAAATTGACCTATAAGGTGCATTTCAAACTACTAAAAAGTTACCCTGCATCCAATTTACTTCACACCAAACACTTTTAAAATCAAAATGCATGTATTCACTTTGCGTTATCCTCTTGAAGTTTACCCCAGTTCCTCCTCCTACTGGCTTCTACCTTGGGGTCTCACGACTGTTGCCCGATGCCAACCCCTTAAGTGCTAAGAGAGTGGTGGTCATCTTGTAAGAGCCGTCTAAAGTGCTGCCTCTGGCTCCCCTCTCTTGGTACTTCTAATCCTCTAGTTGTGCCAGCTCCATAGCCTCTCTCAAGTCACGAAGCCTCATGACACTCATTGCTGCTCGGATCTCTGATTTGATTCCCTTCTTGAAATTCCCCTCGAGAACAGTCACCTATAGTCGATCCAATCAACTCGCCAAGTACTCAAAGTTCTTTCAATAATTTGCCACTAAACCTTCCTGTACTAGTGCAAAGAATTGCACCTAGAAGTCCCCTACCATGCCGTTTTGAAAAAGTTCCAATAAATATTACTTTAACTCCCTCCAACTCCATATGAGCCTGCTCATGTCTCTCTACTGGTACCAAGCCAATGCCTTCCCTTCCAAACATAAGCTAGCTGTCATCAATTTCTACTCCTCAATCAACCCATTGACGATGAAATACCTCTCTACCTTGTAGCTCCACCCATGTGCATCATCCCCTTCAGAAATGGGCATCTTTAGCTTAGGATATTTGGATCTCCTCCATTTCTCTTGAATCCTTCATAATTTCCCCTTCCCCAAGTGTCCGGTCCTCCCTAAGTGGCCTGATCCTCCCTTCCATGGTCATACTCATACCGATCTTCACTTTCTCCCCTCCATCCTTCAAAATCAGCACCCCGTGGTTCATGCCCCCCATAACCACGTCTCTCCATATCTTCCATCTCTCTCCTCTATGATCTCCACATCATTTTCTCTCCTACGAATTTCAGAATTCGTATTTCTCCATATCGGACCTCTTGCCTCTGATGTCGCCATTTGGTTTTGATTTTCAAATATCTTTTTCACCATCTCATGAAGATTGGAAACTTTGCCTTCCATGGATGATATTCGATCATCCATTGTTGCTTTCATTTGACTTATCTCCCGTTCAAGTTCTTCCAACGAATTCAATTTCTTGGCCGCCATCGATAACCGGATTTTTGTAGAACTCAAAAATTCTTGTTCTTGACCCCAAAAACAGCAGAACAACACCTCTTCGGATAAAATCAGACGCCAGATTTCACAAAATCAACCCAAAAATAGTCTCAAAAGCTGATATGATACCAATTTGATAGGAAATAATAGGAAAAAAATAGGAAATAATTGCTGTAATCAGAATTTTAGTGGATTAACCAAGCAGATTTTTAGGTTTTTATGGATGAAAAAAAAAAAACACTCTTGATTGATAGGAAATGAAAATAAATAGCAAGATACAAACGATCCTCTATTTGAGAGGAGGGTCAATATCTTCAAAACTCTCTAAACACCGCTAGAGCCCAAGACACCAAAGAGAACTCAGAAATTAGCCACTAAAAAAATGCCCTAATATTATTATAAACTCCTACTTAAAGCAAACATAAAATTAACACCAAATGACTAAACAACCCACAAGCAATTAACACCAAATGACTTCACTCTTAGAGACATAAAATGACGGCCTTCTGATGACTTAGTTAGGAGAATAGATGTATTAGATTTGACCTATGTTAAGAAATGTAGGGTAGACCTGAAAAAACTTGCTTAGAAAATATTAGAAAGAACATTTTCTTATTAGATTTAAATGAGAATTTGACTCTTAATAAGATACAATGGAGGAAAAAAATTCATGCAGCCGACCCCATTTAGTGGGATAAATGCTTGATGTTGTTGTGGAAAAAAATTAATTGCTTGCTAATTTTTCTTGGTTTGAATTTATTGTCAATTTATTCAGATTTAGTCAATAATTGCATTATCTTCTTTACATTTAATTACTGCATTTTTTAGTTAAAATCTAAGGAAAGTGAGTTTTTGTGTGTTTAGTGGCCTTCAATATGTGAAACCTAATTTATTTTGCTTAACCTGCATTCATTGTATTATTTTAGCTGCATTAGAGACCTTGAACCCTTGTATGATTTACATCAAATTGGTATTTGAGTTTATGATTACAGCATCATGTTAACTAAATATATGACATATTAGTTGGGTCAATCAAAATTAATAAATAATGTAGCTTGAACATGATTAGGTAAGTTATGATTTTAAACACACAATAACTATGATGAGGTGTAGAGTTACGTAACTACATTTTATAGGAGGTATGAAGTCAGAAAATTTGTTTAGTTAATTAATAATTTGAAAGATTTCTTTGAACATTATTATCTATTTTATTATGAAATAGTTGAAGTTGCTAGAAAAAAAATAGTAAGTCACACTTAACGATTTTGGTGAAGTGTTTCAAGTAAAATAAAGTCAATATGGGTGATGTAAAACAATCATGGGAAGATGAGATGCTTAAAGACGTTTGCACGTTTAGTTTTAGAGAACAAATAATAAGCAAGATCTCATGTTGATTTGAACGATAAAATAAAATATTAAAGTGATAAATAGCGTTGGTTAAATTACATGCATAGAAGTTAAGAGCATAAAAATCAATCAATTTAATCCACTTTTGCATTCGTGAATGGTCTCAACAATAAATCCCTTCGTTAACATTAAGACTAGCTACTACAAGGAACCCTTCACTCAACTCTTTTTATTACTAGGCGTTAGCGGAGGGACCAACAACATCTTTGTGAATCAAAATATAACCACGTGATAGAAATAAACTAAGAGGCTAAAAGAGTCGGAGGTCGAGCCAAAGTATGAAGTATACGAGGCTCCGGTGGTCATAGGAAGGCTTGGAAGGAGGTAGGTGGCATCCACGAACCTTCTTGAAGGTGTGATCAGCAATCTGACGCGTCCTGACAGCGTTTGAAGACCTTCCACTAGGCTGGACAGCAAGAAACAGGTCAGGACAGCACAATCTCATGCCCAGAAAAGTCTCAGGCAGTGAACGGGGACTTATCCGATCAGTTGGACAGCAAGGTAAAGCTGTCCTGAAGGTGCTGCAGTAATAGGGGCTGGCGGGAAATGAGGGGCAGCTAGCTGTCTTTCCTGGACAGCAGTTTGTGAGCCCTCGAGTTTGCCGGAATACTAGGGATTGGTGCAGGAAAAACTCTGGCAGCAGCTTGGGATCCTTTTAAGAGGTTGGAAAGCAAGTTGTATGGTTCAGAAAACTTGAACTGCAGACGTTGGCAGCAACGGGAAAATTCTGGCATAACCACAGTGAAATTTCCTTTGCTGGAATTACATGGCAGCAAGGCGAAGTCCAGGAATTAATGCAGGAGGAATGACCTTGGGATCCACATTAATTCTAAAGACTAGAAGAGGGGGATTAGATTCAAAACTGAAATTGATTTCAGATTTTGAATACTTTGGAGGGAATTAATTGAGACTAATTTCAAATTTCAAATGTAATTAAGGGGGATTAATGAGCAATTAATGGGGCTCATCAAGAGGGGTGGCCGGCGGCATGCTTGGAGGAAGAGAGAGGGAAATCCAAGAGGAAAGGTTTCCAACTTTAGGATGATGACATGGAAATAAAATAAAGACTCCGATTTAATTTAATTTGAAATTGGAACTTATTCAGCAACTTTCCTAAATTGGATTTCCAAATTAGGAAAGAATTTGAAAGTTGAAATTCAAATTTCAAAATCGAAGCATGCGGAGGGAAGGATCGGACGGGTGGGAGAATTCGCCGGCAAGGTGGCCGGTCGTGGCCTTGGAAGTGGCCGGCGGCGGGTTTCTCCTGGGCGTCGGCAACAAAGGCTTGGGTAGGGGCTTTCTTGAGGTGGTAGAGGGAGAAAACGGTTGAGGAAAATACGAACTAGGTGATAAAGAAAATAACCACGAGCCGCGGACTCTTCCAACGACTGGTGGGATTTGCGATTTGCTCCCCTTGAGCTCTCTCTCTTCTCAGGCTCTCATGCAAGAAGAAAAGTAGAGACAAACAAAAACCAATTTTCATTCAAATCATCATTAGCCCTTCTCCAAGAGGAGGAGGGATTTAAATAGACAAATACAAGAAGGGAAAATAAAAGACAACAATGCCCTCGGGGCTTACAAAGATCTAATCCCTTAAGCAAGGGCATAAATGGGAAAAAAAAGTAAATAAATAAATACATCATATATAATTGAAATAAAAAGGCGCCATCATAGCCGTCGATTATCGGCCACGTCTCTGATGGAACATTAAGGGTCTGATGTCCGCATCAATGGGTGAATGATGAAACATAAACTTAAAGAGCAACATTATATTTCAATAAGTATAGAGATCAATTGAATATTTAATTTAAGAATTCTAAATAAAAAAAATTCTAGTGTTTGAATATATTGCAAGATTTGCATGTCTTGTAGCTAATGATTTATGTCTAGATTATTTTTCATTGAAGGTCTTATACGAAAGTTTATGAATGAGCTAAGTTATAATTCATTGAAAATACTACTTTAGGCTTGATCTATATCTCTTTGTATTTCGAGGTATGCTTATGATATCATATTAGGACTAATACGAATGTGATTCATGTTCCTAGAGGAAAGTCGATGTCATCTTTTCTGAAGCCTATCACTTACACTTCAACTTAAAAATCATATATGGTTAAATCTAATATAATTGAAGAGATTGCAGTTTATGAATATTTTTATTGAGGATGTTTTAGATGAGAAAATAATTTGCATTTATATTATGTGTTTACATAAGATGTTATTGAATATGCTTTTACAATAGTTCTTGTAAAAAGAACCAATGATATATCTTGTTGTCAATAATTTAAAATATTTATGTGAATACAATCAGATATTTTATTTTGAAAAAGTTGAGGTTGCTTAAACAGAATTAGGTGGTCTTGCGACTCATGCCCAACCGTTCCAGAAATTGTTATGAGCAAAATAAAGGCAATGTAGGTTAGCATAAAACATGAACTTAAAAGGAAAATTATTTTGCGATGAATATAGGGATCAATTGAATAATCAATTTATAGTTGTAAGCAAAATAATTGTATTGTGTTTGAATATTATGTAAGTTCTACATGTTTTGTAACTATCTTATTTGTCGCCAGAATATTTTGTTATTACTGCTTGATTTATTGAAGGTCTTAGGCGGAGGGTTTACAAATGAACTAAGTTATAATTCTCTCCAAAAATATTATCTAAAGTTTTATCTAAATCTTTGTATATTGAGACATGTTATAGCTATCTATTAAAATTATTGCATGTGATTATATTCCTAAACAAAAATCAATGGCCTCTCCTCTGAATTCTGCAACATGTAAATCGACATACGGTGCCAATCCCAGAAAATGTGCCACCTTTATCTAGATATGTGCAATATATTTTTCTAGACTTAATCATTTATTGAGGTTTTAGTTTTAGCACAAGGTTCAATAATGTTTCAAAAGTTTGAGATTTTTAAAATTAAATATTACTTATAATACAAACCTAAAAACAACCAGGACATTAATGCATGCAGGATGCACCGGTGAAGAGAAGTCTATTAAACAATTATTTCTGTTATTAATTATAGATAGTTAAAATTCTTAGTCTTGGTGATTTGAGTTCTATATTAAAAAGAACTATTGGGTGAGCTAAATTTATATAAACAAATTATGTGAAAGTGGGCGTCAATTAATTTAATTGATAATATTTTTAAAAATCATTATTAAATCATTATTGGCCACTGCCACTGACTATTGTTTTTGGCCACTGTTAACGATTGTTGCTATCAGCCACCGACTATCGCTGTTGATGAACATCACTGCTATCGGCCGCATTGCTGACTATCGCAGTTGGGCTTTACGTTTCACATTATAATTTAAATAATAATAATTTCTATTATGTATGTGGCTTCTTTTGTGTTATGTGTATCACAACAGATATATAACCTTATTCGTGATAAACATCTCTTAATAACAAGGAATCATCATTGAGACTTTTAGTGTAAGATCTTCTTTGGTAACTAATAAAATGACAATTTTTCTTGAATTTGGTTATCCATTAATTAATCGAAGGATGTTTTTCCTGACTCTTGTTCAAGTCTAGCTATAATCAGCAACCCCCGCTGCCACACGATTGTTGCTCGCTAGTAAGCTACTAATCACCATCGTCATCAAACTTTACACCGCACTCATTTTACTTCAAACTTAAAAAAAATAAAATAAAAAATCTATTGCCTTTATTTTACATTCATCGAAACAAATCTAAACATTCAAATACATTATATTTTTTACATTGTATTCTATTTTATTATGCATTTCTTTCCTAGCAAAAAAAACATTCCCCGAAATTTTGTGCTATTTTTTTGACTGGAGGGGGGTATTTTTTCTAGAATTTGACTGTCGTTCAACCAATAAAAGCATCTCTCTTAAGTGTTATTGAATCTAGCAATTCTTTTAAGTGCGAAGATGTGAAGAGTGTTCATCTTGAACTCCGAAAATAACTGTGTTGAGATGGTAATATGTTAATATAAGATGGCCTTTTCAGGTTAACAGTCAATTTTCATATTATATCCCCATCATGATATGTTAATAAATATGATAGTATGATGGATGTTCCCACATGAATTCTGTGTACATCAAATTTGTTTTAGGTTGTGAATTAAATACTGTAGCTTTAATCGATCTATACTAGTCTGATTTATGTGTTTTATGAATAGGAATATTCTATAATGTGTAATGCTACACTCCCAAAAAAATCCACACAAAATTATTTGCATCTCTTTTATTGAAATTGAGAACCAATGCTTGAATTCAAATAAACAGTAGTACCAAATGAAACAACCAAAGGGTCAAAACCGGTTTATAGCCAAAGAAGATTCAAAACTGATCTTCAATTTCATCTTTATATTTGTAACAAACTCTGAATTACATTCCAGAGAATTCTTTCTAGCTTTGTATATACACAAGCAATGTAGCCTTGTAAAGTTTGAATGAAATGAAGTGAAGTTCAGTTTCCTCAACATTTCATTTTCTCTTCTATTCTCTATTCTTTGCTCTTAACATGTCATCACATAGGGGTGTCAAAGTGGGTTTTTGGGTTGGGTTTGTGTCCATCCCGAAAATGACCCATCCATCAACTGTCTCGACCAAAACCCGACCTAATTAGGGAAATGGGTTGTATAGCACTCGACCCAAACTCGACTCGATTCGAATACGGGACGACCTGACATGACCCATTGACCTGGGCGAGGGCGTGCTTGAGCACGACGAGTGGGCGGATCCAGCAAGCGTTCCGCAAGCGTGTGTGTTCGGGCTAGCCGACGTGGGTGTGCAGGCAAGTGCTAGCGGGTGTGCGGTTGAGCGCGATGGAGGCCGTGCTTGGGTTGGTGGGTTGATTTCGGGTTTTTGGGTTGATTAGAAGCTGACCCAAATTTTCAATCGGGTCAGAATATGAAAACCGAACACAATCCGTTTTTCAAATGGGTTGACTCGAACCCAAAATTTTTGGGTTGGGTTAGGGTTTTTGGTTGTGTCAAATATTGACACCTCTAGTAGCACATAATATTAGCCGTAGCACATTATATTTAGCCTCACGAGCTGCAATCCAAACTTCTGCTTATGCATTAGTTTTTTTAACATTTTAAATTTCTGTATTCTTCTTCTTCTTTACCCTTTGTCTCTGGTTTTTATTATAGCTCCTCTCATCACGCACATCCTCTCATAACTCATCATTCCTTAATGACCCCATCAACCAAGCAGCAACTTATCAATTTTGATGGATCTATCACCCTCAATCCACCTCGCAACATGTGGATGCTGATCGTCCAAAATCTAGCTACTGCCTTATACTCTATCATATCTTCATATTTGTATTCTAACTCTCAATTTTTGCAATGAGATTCGGATGACAATTTAAAGAAAATTGCAAACTTGCAATTGGTCTTGCATTATTCTATTAAAAAAATGAGCTTCATCATATTTCCATGAAAGCTGAGGGCTTGAATCAATATCTATCTGACATTAATTGCAAAATTAATACAATCGTTGCAACTGTTGCTCCTATAGATCCCGATGATATTATCATTTATACCCTTAATGTCCTTCATCCTGCCAAGTTTTTAAAACTGCTATCCGAACAATCGTATTAGCTTGGATTCACTGCTTTATAGTGATGTGACCACTCTTGCTATAGAAAAATAAATAAAAAAAACTCTAACAGTACACTATAACTTATCGTCAGCTTGCTCTTCTTCACAATCAATGCTGTGGCTGGGCGATTTTCCAACCTTGGCAGGTGATGTTTATAAGCACCTCCCTTCTCCTAAACCGTGACAACAAAACTTCAGCTTTAGCTGTTCGATGTCAGATCTAAGTGTAATTAAATGTTGACATCACAATATTCTTACCTATAAACCTGATGAAAAAGCTCTATTCATTGGTTAATGTGAATCCACCTCGTCCTAGTACATTAACTTTGGAGCCACTTTACATCTTACTTTCGATATGCCACAACTTTACAACGCCATACCTTTCTTCGGCTCCCAATAAGTTGCTCTCGGAAATGGAATTACCATTTCTATTTCTCATATTTGGTAGGGCATACTTCCCACTCCATCTAGCACACTTCATCTAAACTTTTTCATACATTTTCATGTATCTCAATTTGTAGTCTTCTCTTCATCCATTTAGTAATGACAATCCTTATTAATTGGAGGACTCCATACAATAGTATAAATAATTTCTAAAGGATTACAACTTATAGAAGTAAAAGAAAAAAGGAGTTGAGGCTTTTGGCAAGAGAGCTAGAGGAGCAATCATGAGATGTAGACTTTGTTGCTAAAGAGTGAAGATAAGATGCAAGTTGCGACTAAATGGTGTGTGAGGGATAATCAAGTCTACAACACCATGTAGTGAAGTTGGACCGAGTTGAGAAAGAGTAATGTGGTTTAGCTTCTTGGGTAAATTAATTGGGCAAAGACCATATCGACTAGGTTCATCACGAAGTTTAAATTTGGTAAAAAAATCCTAGATTAAAAAACTGAAAGGATCCAAAGAGATTATTCCTATGAAAGGATTTCAATATTATGCGTAGTTTATTGAGGAGTTTTCTCATTTTTGTTGGAGTACCCTATGAAAGCTAAATTTGAAACCACCACTAAATTCATTCGTTTAAAAATATGATTAAGAATCACTGAACACCTCTATCAATTTTTTTTGATTTAATAGAGGAGGTGAATATATAATAATAAAACTTCCCATATAGTTTCTTAGTCGAATGTGATTTTGTACATCAATATAATTACCCGTTCATTCCTGAACAAATTGGTCTAGCTGAACACGAACACTATTATATTATTGAAACAGCTAGAACATTGGTACTTAATGCAAATGTGCCTTTTAGTTTTTAGGTTGACACCCCTATAGCTATTATCTATCTCATGAAGAGGCTTTCTTCTTCCACCACAAATTATCTCTCCATATCAACTTCTCTACAAGAAGTTGCCTCAATATTCTCAATAAGTTGAAGAAGCTAAACTCTTAAGCATCAAGACACGTTTTGACGTAATGGTTAGAATTTCATTAAGAAACTCTGCAGTTAAGCGTGCTTATCCTGGAGCTATTTTGGTATGGGTGACCTACGAGGAAGTTACACAAACAACACAAAACCGTGAGGCTCTTAGGCCAAAGTGGATAATATTTCGATAGTTAAGAGTTTGGACTGTTACAAATGGTATCGGATTAATACATTAATCGTAAGATGGAAACTAAGTGTCATATAATACAAAGTGCTATGTCATATGAGCCACCTCTTGAACTCTGTGTGGGATAAATTGTTACATGACAGGAGCCACCACTTGAACTTGTAGGGGCCACCTCTAAAATCCTATCTGCCTAGTGAATGATTCTGGGATAAAAATGCTAACGAGGACGTTAGTCTCTTAAGTGGGGGAGATTGTGAAACCCCTTAAGTAAAAGAAGCTAATCTCTTAAACATCGAGATGTTTTTTAGTGTAATGGTTGGAATTTCTTTAAGAAACTACGCAGTTAAACGTGCTCATCCTTGAGCAATTCTGGGATGGGTGACCTACTAGAAAGTTACTCTAACAGGATAAAATTGTGAGGCTCTTAGGCCAAGGTGGACAATATATCGATAGTTAAAAATTTGACTTATTACACCCCCGCCCCCAATCTATTTTTTGTTTGTACGCTGCTCCATCCTGTAAACCTAATACAGGATTTCAGTGCATCTAATTTCCACTGTCTTCCCTAACTGTCTTCTCTCATAAACACACATCAACAAGTCTGTCTCTCCTTCCCTCCTCTCACCCAGACATCTTATGATAAATTGGAAGTCAAAATGACTCACTCAGACCAAGACAAATTCTCAATCCCAATCATACTCCTGCAAATATCAAAATCCACATGCTATTCTCAATCTGTCAAAGATGAAAAATGGTGAATGGCTATATCTGATGAATTTGAAGGACTCTTGTTACACTTAAATCTTCACAAAGCATTTGGGCTGTTGTTGGATTTATAAAATCAAACTTCATTCAAATGAAATTATAGCACGCCAGAAAGCCATATTAGTTGCCCAAGTTTTCAAACAAGAATTTAGACTTGATTACAATGAGATGTTTAGTCCGGTGGATAAGATGCCTACTATCCCTATTCTTATAATTGCCTCTGCTCATGGATGGTCTATCGCCCAACTCGATGCTTTATCGCCTCTTCTTTACCTCTGAAATATGTTTTCAGCATGGCTTTCTAACGGTTTTTTTTCCTTTTCTTTCGACTGGACTGTAATGATTTCTGATCTTTTTGGAGGTTCAACCGGCCAATTATATTTTATTGTGCCTAAAATTTTGCCTTCTATTCTTGTTTCCTTGGGTTATGGCTTGATGTCGGAGTTTGGATGGAATTGTCTTTGTAATCAAGCTCTAAGCCCTTCTTTTGGTTTTTTTTAGGCAGTTCTGTACTTCTGCACTCTTTATATTTGTGATTCTAGGTTTATTCTTTTTCTTTTGCTCTTTTACTATCTGTAACATTGATGATATGTAATTTTTCGGGTCTAATATGAATGACTGACTGTGGCCCTTATTTTTCCCAAAAAAAAAAAAAACAAATATCACTACTAGTAAGGCAAAATATGGCTAAGAATTAGAAGAAAAGTCATGAAAACATGCAACTACTGTAAATGAACGATGGAAAAAGGCCAGTAGAGGTCAAATGAAGCTAATTAATTATATGTTTCATCAAATTGAAAGAATTTTTAATTCTCTTCTTTGATTTGTAGGGAAGGAATCGATTGGTTAGTTTTATTTGATCTTCTTGGCCTTTTATCAGTTTTGTTTTTTCATCTATCAGTTTTATTTTTTCTTAAATTTAATTTATTTGTGGTAAATACAACATTAAATGTATTTTAACATTTTAATTTTGGTCATTTTAAAACTAGGCAATTTTAATAATTTTTAATCAATTAAAATTGTTTTTAATAATTATTTATTTAATTGAACTAGGATAATTTGTCTACTTTTTCCCCATAAAATTTATTTTGTTGTTGATATAAATATATAAATTTATATGTTTTCACTTAAATTTATGAACTTTTTAAATAAAAAATAAATGTGAATAGAATATTCTCATGGTAATACCAGTTTGGTATGGTGGTAGGTAGGGGTGCAAACGAGTTGAGTCAAGCTCGAGCCAGGGGTTGTTCTAGTCGAGCTCGATTCTCAGATACCGAGCTTGAACTCAAGTCGAGCTCAAAATCTGAGCTCGAGCTTGACTCGTTTCGCTGTCGAGTGGCTCGTCGAGCTCAATTCGAGTTCAAAATGTCGTCGAATACTCGCCTTCGCTGCCGTGCAGACGTCTGTCGTCGTCGCGTACTCGCGGTTTGTCGTTGCATTCTATGTCAAGGTCGCGTCCAACGACAACGTCGTCCGTCATCACGTCGTTCGTGCGTTCAATCGAGCTTCGAGCTTCGTTGTCGTGTCCTCCGACGACGTCGTCCGTCGTCGTCATCATGCGCTCAATCGAGCTCCGAGCTTCGTCGTCGCGTCCTATCTGTAGTCCCGAGCTTCGTTGTCGTGAGCTCCGAGCTCAATCTCGTCGCGTCCATTCCGAGCTTCGGCGCCGTCATCACGTTCGTTTCGAGCTTTGCCATCGTCGTCGTGTCTGTTGTGAGTTTTGCCGTCGAGATTTGATCCGCCGTCGTCGTCCCGAGCTCCATCTTGTGAATCCCGCCCAGTCGTGCTGCTCGTCGAGCCGACGAGTCGAGTCGGATGCTTGTTCGAGCTCGACTCGCGAGCTCGTTTAGCTTGGCTCGTCGAGCCTGTTGTCGAGTCGAGCCCGAGCCGGCTTGACTCGGTTGCACCCCTAGTGGTAGGTAATTAAAAGCTTACAGAAAAGGATGACATCAATTTTTTTGAAAAATTGAGTAGCATATATAAATATGAAAAATTATAGTGATATATATAAAAAAAAAAGAAAAAATCCATTTTTTATTTGGATGAAGGGGATCAAGGGTTGTGATTGTCGGGGGTTGAAGTAAATCATGTAATGAAACAAACAGTAAAATAGAAATGCATACTTTAATATGAAAATTTTTGAAATTGTGAAAAAAGTTGTAAAGCTACACATCAAGAAATTCATTATAAAAATTAGATGAAATTTATATAGATCTCTCTTATCTTGTTCTTATTTACACAACTCTTATACAATAAAAAAATAAAGAGATATAATAAAAATCATCAAAATTTTGAGCGATGATCGTGCCATTGTGCCAGATCTTGAGTCCTGCAGCGCTCTCTTGCCTTTTTTTTTTTAAGTGAATTATTTAGTGTTGGGACATTTAGGTACATTAGGGTATCTAAGCAGGGGTGGGGTGGACCCCTTGCAACCTCACCCTCAAACTAGTATGGCAAATTTGTAGTTTTGTTCGGATTAGATGTTGGAATTGTAAATTTACCTTTCTAGCTATCAAACTTATTAGATTAAAATTAAGTCTAAGGGTTGATTTGGTTGCTTGAAGTTAAAAAATATGTTGTATAAAATAATAAGTTTAGTAGACTTTATTGGTTTCGTCGGGTGTAAATAAGAATTAATATTTATTTTAAATTCTACAAACATCTTGAAAGTGACTTAAAATAGTTGGACCCCTGACCAAACAGTTTCCAAACATGACGTGCTTATAGTCGAATCGAGCGGCTCGACGAGACGAATTCAATGAGCCTAAAAGATTGCTCAATTTTGACATCATTAAGGCCTTCAAATGTCTGACGAATGATACATGATCAAGGGATTCTATATCAGACGTTGATCCAACCACTCACCATTTACCCTTGAACTTTCACCTATTTATGGGTCATGCCACTCCAGAAATTTATAAATAGACCCCTCATTCCTTTTGAAAAGGGAGACGGAAGTAAGAAGAGAAGAAGGAATAAGCTCCTCCTCGACCGCTGCTGGCCTTCCGCTGGCTACCACTTGAGGCCCTCACCTCCGCTGGACCACCGCCTGACGTCATTGCTCAATCGGACCACCACTTAAGGCCCTCGTCATCGCCGCACCTCCACTTGAGGTCCTCTCCTCCGTCGAACCATCGCTTGTTGTCGGAGTTCTGTTAGACCACCACTTAAGGGGCTGAGCTCCGCCGGACCACCGCCTGACGTCGTTGCTCCGCCGGACCACCGCCTGACGTCGTTGCTCCGCCGGACCACCACTTGAGTCTCTCACCTACGCCAGACCATTGTCTAACGTCGTTGCTCCGCCGAACCACGACTCGAGGCCCTCACCTCCTCCGTACCACAGCCTAATGTCATTGCTCCGCCGGACCACCACTTGAAGCCCTCACCTCTGCCGGACCACCGCCTGACATCGATGTTGCTTCGCCGGACCACCACTTGTGTCCCTCGTCTTCTTCGGACCACCACTTGAGGCCCTCTCCTCCGTTGAAACACCGCCTGACGTCGGGGTTCCGTCGGACCACCACTTAAGGGCATGAGCTCCGCCTGACGTCTTTGCTTTGCCGGACCACCACTTGAGGCCCAGACTTCTAACGGACCACCACCTGATGCCTGAACTTCTGCCAGACCACCACCTGAGGCCCGGACTTCTGCCAGACCACCACATGAAGCCTGAACTTCTACTAGGCCATCACCTGATGCCCAGAGTTCTACTAGAGTACCACCTTACTACAACGGTCTTTCAGACCTCGGTCTCCTGCCAACTACGGTCTTCCGGACTCCTATCTCCTGCGGACAACCGTCATTCCGACCTATGTCGTCTACTATGGCCATTCCGTCCTCCATCACCAGACAACGATCTTTCAGGCTCCTGTCATTCGGACATCGGTCTCCTGCTAACTACGGTCTTTCGAACTCCTATCTCCTGCCGACTATCTTCCTCCCGACCTCCGTCACCTACTATGGTCATTCCGACCTCCATCACTAGACAACGGTCTTTCTGACTCCGGTCTCCTGCCAAATACGGTCTTTCCAACATCTATCTTATCAACTATGGTCCTGATGACCAAATAAATATGTCTATGTTGATTATTGTAACTCCCACCATGTAATGCGCTCTATATGAGGTGTATTTGTGCCATCAAGCCAATGCCTTCTCCCTAAGAAGGGCATCATTTGTAATCGACTGAAAATACTAGTGGATTAATTCAAACTGGACTAGGCCCCGTGATTTTTCTCCCTTTTTAGGGGTTTCCACGTAAAAAATTTAGTGTATCTTATAAACTCTACACACTCTCTCTTATCTGTTTGTGTGCTGGATCTTCGTACAATGCTAAGACGTTAAACTATATATTTCTCTACCGCCGTGAATATTTCAGGACGCAACAATAGTATATTTCAATTTCACAAATAGTTAAGATTTCAAATCTATCATTTGGTTGGATGTAACTAAACACTTTTTTTTAGTATTCATACCTTATGTTTTATTTAAAATGAGTAAAAATTAAATTATATATTTTTAATATAAATTTATTTACTTGCATGTCTTGTAGGTATTTAATAAGTAATTAGTTTATTGTGATAGTAGGGCATTTATCTTGTGAGTCTATAGGAAAGCAAGTTTTGCAGTTATGGGGTCCGACTCCACAACGAGCGTAATAAGGAGTTAACTCCCACTTTTTATAAGTGAGGTCCTTATAAGTTAGTGTGCTCGTCACTCAACCCCCTCAATGAAGAACTCAACATCAAACTTGCTTGCTCTCCTCCACGAATTTTTATTAGGTCCGGTGTCCGGATGTAGCTCTACGTTCGGACGCCAGTAAAATGACGCCACGTCGCTAATAGAGACCCGCGGACCCGTCCCGCAGTGAAGTGTGTATATAGCACGTGCGTTTTGATTGCCCACGGCCCGACAACCCGACCCGAAAAATAACGCGAAATTTTTAAAGAAAAAAGAAGCCGCGGTTCACTTTACCAAATTCAAAAATGAGGCGTTTGAGCTTCCACTGGTGATATTCATAGTCTTCAGAAGCATCTTTCGTCCTTCCGAAGAAAATTTGTGGTTGATCATCTTCGCAGAAACAATGCCTTAGATTAACATTTTTTTCCGGGCATAGAAAAATTTGGGATATACTTTTCTTGTTAAAAAACTTTACAAATCAAATGTTTAGGGTTAGGGTTTGCTTTGAAACTTTGAATGCTTGTAAAACTTTGAATGCCTGCTGTAAAAAAGATCTATAATTAATCACAGCATTGTGGTCGGTACAAATCGGTATGAACGCTCGGCACTGATAGGTACAGCTCGGTATGAAGTTATATATATAGAAGTTTCCAATATTCTTAAACATGATATTTATTAATATTTATTTGTTCAATGTTTCTAAGAAGTCATCTCTGTATGAATGCTCGGTACTTCTTAGTACTCCTCGGTACTGATAGATATTGTTCGTTATAAACTTAAATTGAGTTTTCAAATATTGTTTATTCTTGGTATAATATAAATTAAATTTTTTATATTGAAATAAATCTTTTTTTTACAATGGTCGGTATTAATCGGTATAAATGCTCGGTACTTCTCGGTATTGATAAGTATCCCTCGGTATAAACTTAAAAAAGAGGTTTCAAATATTGTTTATTGTTGGTATATTATAAATTAATTTTTTTGCAATGGTCGGTATTAATCGGTATGAATTCTCAGTACTGCTCGGTATTGAAATACATCACTCGGTATAAACTTAAATGGATGTTTCAAATATTGTTTATTGTTGGTATAATATAAATTAAAATTTTTATATTGAATGATTTTTTTTTGGTGGTCGATATTAAACAATATGATTGCTTGGTACTGAAAGGTATCACTCGATATAAACTTAAATAGAGGTTTTAAATATTGTTTATATATTCTGTATTATGCAGGGATATTCTCCAAAGATTCATTTCAGATGCAGAACTTCAACTTTTTAAGAAGTTTGCAATCATTTGGTTGCTCAATTCGGAGAACAATTTGTTGATATACTTGGCCAATTCCACATAAATCAGTTCCTGTTATTGCCTCCATTCCCTCAGAATGTTCCCCTTGTGCATATGTTATTGATGAAGTGGGTTATACGGAAGGAGTGTTTTGTTATAAATGGACAAATGCTACAGTTTACATCTAATGAGGTTGCTCTGATGCTTGGCTTGTCCAACTGAGATGACTCGGTACAATGAACGTGGTGTTGGTCGGCACCAAGGTATATCGGTAATCACGATTTCAAAAAACTCTGCTCGTCTCGGTACAATGATCGGTACTCGTGAATAAGCTCGGTACACCGTACTATGATCATGATATTGCTCGGTACCGATGTAGAATGAACGTGGAACTTGTGAATATGCTCGAAAATGAATCTCGGTACTGAAATGACTCGGCACAATGAACGTGGTATTGGTCGGTACCGAGGTATATCGGTAATCAGTTACCTAGACTGTTACAATATAAGTAGATCGAGCAGCAAAGAAGAGGTGCACGCATAGTTAGAATTTCAAATATTATATTCTAAAACTTCTATATAAATAAGAAATTACTTGTACTCCATCAGAAAAATCCCCCGTACATCTCGTTATGGAACCTTCATCAATATTATACATCTCTTCAATCTCCTCGAACCCTTTGAGGTCATCCAAAGAGAATTCCATTTTCGTCTCTTCCTCGCGAATTCTTTCTCTGCGCTCTTTAAACCCTAAATCCTGTATAACGTCTCTAGAATAATCCACTTAAAGTTATTAAACCTTTTAAAAGGCGGATCTTTTAAATTTTCGCGCCCAATCCGGGTCGGCTCGTTGGGCCCACCGGAAATCGTCAAAACATGTGCTAAATAATCGTCAAAACAACGGGTCAGGGGCAGATTTTCGGGCCGCAATGTGGCGCCATTTTATTGACATCCGAATATAGAGCAATGTCTGGACGCTGGACCCAATAAAAATTCCTGCTTCACGGCGAGATATTGTTGACCTTGCTTGTCGCTAATATTATAAGGAAGGCGCCTATTCAAAGACCCTATTCGGTTTGTCATTGTGAATCAACCTCGGAGTTCATGTATGAATCCTGCAACTTAAGCTCAATCGCCTCCCTCTGCAAAGCTTCATGAAGTAAAAAAAAAAAAGCTTATGATGCTTTAGAAGTGGTTGCCAGTGATTTCAGGGCCCCACAGCTCTCTGGATACATAAGTCACTATGCCACTCGCCTACACTTAACTCGTCCATCAAGACTTGGCATTATTGAGCTCACATAGAAACTTACAAATTGGGTTCAAGCATGTTTGTCCTCCTAGCTAGCTAAAGTGCCACAAGTATTTAGGGTTGTATGTAGATTCATTAAATAATGTATCTTTTTATTTATTCTATTGATGTGACCTTTCATGTAGTACTCAAAGCATTATAAATAAAATATGAAGAGGAGCTTTTGGATTTTTTTTTTTGGGTAAACCCGGGGCTGAAAACAGCCCATGTATTAAAAAACAATAAGGTTACAAAGAAAGCCAGCAAAAAACGGAAAATACAATGGCTAAAGCAAAGGAAAAAACCTTCCAGCAAGCAAAACAAAGAGCTTGATGGAGAAAATTACAATCAAATAGACTCAGAATATAAAATAGCCAACCCCCAAAAACTTCATTACATAGATGTCAGATTACTTAAGCTGATGCAGTTCTTCAGGTTGCCAGAATTCCAAAAAATGAACACACTTGAGACGGCCTTCACAGAAAGAGCAGCAATCAGCAGATTAACGTCAAGCCCGGTTGCCAGCAAGACCGTCCAGGGGCTTAAACGGTGCGGGTGGC
The DNA here is from genome assembly GCA_022539455.1 of Dendrobium nobile. Lineage (NCBI taxonomy): Eukaryota > Viridiplantae > Streptophyta > Magnoliopsida > Asparagales > Orchidaceae > Dendrobium > Dendrobium nobile. The sequence goes on from CM039734.1 coordinate 64,240,933, forward strand.
TATGCTCATCATCGTCAGATTGTAATTTTTCACCATCCATCGCCCTCAAAACAGATTTTGGATTTTTTTGAATCATAGTGAATTTTTTTGTATTTTCTGTCCTTGATGCTTCACATATTTGAGTGAGAGATTAGGCTTGCTACCGAGCTCGGTATCGTGATCTATAGTGCGGTACATTTTTGAAATGACGTGACGCATTTTTATTGATTTTTGATTGACATCCGGACTTCGCATATAATAATTTACCTATTTGAGCTAGTGTTCTCTCTCTCTTTCTTTTCTTATAAGTTTTCGGGTCAAAACTCATAGAGTTCGTATGCTACTAAGGTTGAGTATAACACATGAATATATTTATATTTAACATCATTTCTATTCACAAGCAATCAAATAAACACTTAAGAGGGCCATTGAGTTTTATCTCAATTGATATAGTGTCATAAAATAGAATTTACAGGCAAGATGTTGAAATTTGGACATGATATTTAATCAAATAAACTAAAGGTTAAAGATTCAATGATGTAAGTACGAGATTGGACGGGAATGGTGTGATAAAATTTTAAATTACTTAAAAGATGCAACTATGATGCAAAAATATACGAGGGAAAAAAAGTATATTTTATGAAATATTAAACATTCATACGAAATAACATAAACACCATTCGTATATGAGAAGGTTAATAACATAAATTTTTTATATGATAATCTATGTGACTAATCTCTTCTTTTAGACTCATAATCTTCTGAAAATTTCATCTGACGATGCTTTGAAAATCAATTCAGGAAGAAAGAGTTACAAACAACTAAAAAGATATACAAATAAAATTGGCTCGATAGCGGGGGTCTAGATAGCTGGGTTTCTTAATATACTAGATCGTCTCAATTTTAATTAATCTCATTTAATTAATTTTATCTGAACATATTATATAGTACGATATGGACCGACTAGAATGATAAACCAAAAAAATTAAAACATTCAATTTTAGCTCCTTATGTGTGCGTCCACAGTTGTCAAGCTAGCATAAATGTAATAAAGAAATGAACACAAGAAAAATAAAAAGTACAGACTCTGTAAAATACAAACAAACTTTTACCCCGACGTTACATTGTACTGAGCTTGAATGGTTAGCCGCAGACAAAAACAAATATCCAAAATGTGATGCAAGAATAAATTAATAAAACTTCTAATCGACCTTCAATTTGATGTTACGATGTAAATGAAAGAGATAAAATTCGGAGAGCATATCTGTTGAAGGGAGCCCATCAATCAAAAAATCATCAATTCCCCCAAACGACTGTCTAGTTCCATATATTGAGAAAGAAGTATTTGATTTAGTTCCAAATGAAGTTGTAATGCAATATTATCAGAAGATGCAAAATAGAATGCAAAGCTTATAATTTTTATTGCAATATAATATCTTGTTTGAATTTTGTTATAAATATATTTTTTTATCTTTTTATAATTTTGCCCCCCCTAAAAATTAAGGCTGATTCTGCCCCTGCTAATAGTTTTTGATAATCATTAAAACATACTACGAGACTATTGGATTTCAAAACATGTGAGTTAACAGTTGATTTTTTGCCTAATTTCAACATAAATTACTATTTATGATAAATTTTTATTCTTTATGAAGAAAGATTGAGCTTTTGGAGAAAATGAAAACAAAATAAATTTTTTCAAACCAACTTTTTATCTGAAGCAATCAGATGAGCCCCCAAAGAAGCTGCTGTTAGTACGTATTTATAAAATTTCTATTCATATAATGGGAGTTGATATATAGTCTTTTATACCAACTATTTTGTGAGTAAAATTTTTTGGTCGCCTATATAATCTAATAATTACTCCATGCTTAGGTATTGTATTGAATGTTGAGGTGTAAGTGAGTCAAGCCGGCTCATGAGTTAGCTCAAACTCGGCTAGATAAATGATTAGTGAGCTGATCTCGATAAGCTAACAAGTCAAATTTGAACTAGTCTAGACTCATCTTGTTAGCTAATGAGACTGCCCATTTAAAAATATTAATATTAAATTCATTTAAAATAAAATTCAAGTATAAAAATATTTAAAAAAATTAAAAATATATCTCACTTATATTAAATAATTATTTATTATTTATCTTTAAATTTATATTCTTTTAATAATTTTATTATAATAATTACTTGAATCATAATTATATTCTATTTTTCATTATAAAAGAGCTGGCAAAAACGTGTAGTATTAATCTCGAGCTTGAGTTAAAATTCAATTAATTAATCAAGTTCGAATTCAAAATATGGGTTAGTTGAAGGAGTATGATGCATCATTAAGCACGTTGCATAAAAATAGCAACAAATAAATGAATGATTGGTGAAGGAATGCCCGACTTAGCATTTGAAAAAGATTATTTTTGAAAATACATATGTAATAAATAATTATTGCTAATCAATATAGCCAATAATTTTGGCATATTTCACGTTTTTTTTTAAATTTATTTTTATAGCCTTTTGAAACACAGCTAATGCAGCATTGCGAAAGCCGAGCATATCATTGACATAAACGCTGTAGAAGAATCTTTTTTTAGTCTGTTGGTTGGAGCTTTGCCTATTATATAAGAGGTTTTGGGTTCGAGTCTTACGTACATATGTGATGTGTGTGTGAATTTGACTTAAATTTTGTTTGTGACGGTTTTCTTATTGTTTCTTAAATCATCTTTTTTTTTTTTTTTAATTTTTTACTATAAAACAGTTTTAAGAAGCACTAAGAAAGCAATCCCAAACGGAACCTTAATAGGCCTAAATGTCCTCTCAAACCAAAAAAAAAAAGCTGCAGTTCCTCTATAAACTGTTTAAAATTTTTTTGCTGTGCTGTAGCTTAGAAAGAGAAAAAAAAAAAAAGATTAATAATTTTTTGTGATTATGTATTTTTTATGGGATTCAACTAATTTAGCTGTTAAAAATATTTAAAGTTATGTTATATATATAATTTATGCATCAATTCTCAAACTTTCTAAAAAAATGTAGTTCATTCATAGAAAATCAATAATGATGGAGTTAAAAATTTTTTCTAAGAAGAAAAATGATTTTTTTAACTTTAATTAATATTTTTTTTAATATATATCAATAATATTAAATCTTAAGATTTTGAAGGGGTCATAATTTTAATTTTCTTATAAATGTTTTATTTATATAAGTTTAAAAGATATGTTACATAAAAATATAAAAAAACTGAATAGCATGATTTTAATATAAATTTTTATTGATTGATTATGTATTATATTTATCTCCAAATAAATATGATTTTGAGATTTATCACAAAATTTTATGATGATCATCAATATTTATATGAATAATATAATTTTCTTATCTTAAATTTGAGAATTTAGGTTCTAATAAAAAAATTTTTCATGGACTCACGGCGTTACTATTATTGAGTTAAATACTCAACGGCTCTGGATTGGCTTTTTTTTTGATGCTTTTGAGTCAATTATGCTTTACATCATATATGCAAGTTTCGAACTTAAGACATCTTAGTTGGTAGTCAAAGTCCTCAACCAACATGGGCGGAGGGAGGGGGGGCAAGGGGGGGCACGTGCCCCCCCTAAAAAAATTTGTAAATTTTTTTTATTTTTTAATCTAGGCAAAATCATGTTGGAAATTTCAAAAATTAAATCGGAGACCATTTGAACTCCGATTTCAATAAACTTACAGTCGAACTGAAGGTCTCAAAAATATGAACCTAAAGACACCAAATTCAACTCAATCCGAATCCAAATGACTCCAAATCAAAGACCCGAAACATATTTGGAAGGTTCAAACCATAAATTGGATTACCAAACAATCTCCAAACATGACATAATTATAGTCGAATCGAGCGGCTAGACAAGACGAATCCAACGAGCCCAAGATTGCCAAATTCTGATATCACTAAGACATTTAAATGCCCAATAAATAGTACACGATCAAGAAATTTAACATCGGTCATCCGTTCAAATCACTCTCAATTTAATTTCCTATTCATTTACATTTTTTTTCTTGATTGATATTAGCTTAATCCTATATTGATTCGATCTTAAAGAGATTTTATGATTTTTTTGTGCAATGAGATTTTTAATATCACGCATTTAGTTTTTTTTTTTTACGCATTTAGTTAATATAATAAACATGTTCTAGCAGAAATCGAATGATTTGATGATTGAAGTTATTTTGTGAAGGAAGAAAATAAACTAATTCACTACCAAAGTTTTATCATTTTTAATACTAATTATATTGGTCCTAAGCCTAGATGTAAAAAGTTGAAGAAAAAAAAAATTTAGGCCCCCCCTATATATATTTTCTGGCTCCGCCACTGTCAACCAATAGATCAAAGTGAGTTGCGCATGACTTTACATTATCATCTAAACTATCTCAAGTGGCAGAAGTAGAAGAAAGAGAAATTATGAGATGAATGAGAAATAGATAGGAAGAAACATATTATAAATATTTATGCATTTATTCCTTGTCAAAAGTGGTTGTTCTCTCATAGACCATGGACTATTTTTCTTATCAAGCCTCAGAAAATATCAAAATGAGATCCTTCGAACAATAAATTCTTTGACAATTCAAGGATCAATGGCTCTATTTCAGGTTCAGTGCACTCAAAATCAACGAAGACTTCGGCAAAAAAAAAAATTGTTAAAATATTTTAATCAAGAAGGATTTTAAAGTTTTTGAATCTATTTTAACTCGAATGAAATATAAATTATTTATATATTACAGTACTCCTAAATCGTATCCATCCACTATAAAATTTATCCTGATCAAATTTAAATTAGGATATCGTGATAAAAAATTCTTCGGGATCTAAAATCTTAAATAAAGATTATCATATCAATGTTTTTTTCTTATCACAGTGGTGAAGTCATACAATTTTTTTAGGGGGGGCAAGTTTAAACTTGCTTAAACTGATTTTTATATTCAGAAATTATTCCCGTTTGATTTTCTAAGATATCGAAAAATGAACGCACAATTTGGTGACATTCATGTTTATTTTAGACAAGACGCGCATTGTCAAAAATAAGCACGAACATCACCAAATTAAAAGTCTAGGGTTGGTGCAAAAATGGCACGAAATAAATTCGACTTGCTAATAATTTTTCAATAAAGCTAGGGTTGGTTCAAATTAAAATTTTTGTACTAAAATTCTGTATTAAGAAGCAATAAAAAAGTCATCCCAAATGAAGCCTCTCGTTTGGGACGGATTTTCTATTGCTTTCCAAAATAGCTTTTAAGTACAAAATTAAAAAGTTTCTTAAAGTAAAAAATAATTTTAGAAAAAAAAAGTCATCTAAAACGAATCTTTAATATGTTTATTTGTAATTATCAGTCTTTTTTTATTATGTTCAAAATTGAACTGTTGGTGAATCTGCCACTAAGATGGTTGGTGGGATAAAGATGACCGTTGGTATTGCTCGAAATTCAAAGTCAAACAACGACGGTCCGCAAGTAATTTTGAATTGGAGGTTTTTGGTGAAGGATGAACCACCTCGCAAGTAATTTTGATTTTGTTTGTGCATTATTTTTTTAAGTGGAAGTCCACAAATTAGTTCAGGGAATGAATGAATAATTTCTTTGGGTATCTGTGTCAGTTTGTAGGTTTTTTAAAGTGAAGTCCACAAGTTTGTTCAGGTGATGATGATCGAGCTACGATAGTCATACTATATATAATAATTGCTGGTAATAATTATCGATCAATGTCTATTTTCAGACATGACTCTACAATTTTTTTCGATCTCTAAGCACTTTTTAAGTTCAAAGTCATTCTCATATGAAAAAAGAAAGCCTTTAGCCAAAATCTTCATAAACTAGATCGAGCAATTTGTATTGATTCTTTCATGCATAGATAATTTCTTAGGCATTTAAGTGCCTAATATCAAAATTGAGTAATCAAGATCTCGCTAAATTTCTCCTGTCAAGACACCCATTTTAATTATAACCGTACAAATTTTAGAGATCGTTCTGTTCGCATATTGTGGGATGAAAAGATAGATGATATAAATGTATTCTTCTTATGTAGGAGTTTTCACAGGATTATATAAGAGAAGATGTCCCATGGGGTAAAACTACTAAAACTTATGTTAACTTGTGCAAAATATTTATGATAAGTCATATCATCAAAGTTAAGTTAAAATTAAGAAGAGAATTTGGGTTATTAAAAAATAAATTCAAATATTAAAAAATTCATCCAACCAAATTTTGATTAGTATATTCTCATTTTTTTTCCACAAAGAATTAACCCTTCCTCCCCAACTGCACGGCATAACTTATAATATTTTGATCAAATTTCTAAGTTGGACCACATTTATTCAGATTAGGTTTGTATTTAGGTTTCCTTTGGGATCGCTTTCATTATTTTCTAAATTAATTTTTAATATAATTTTTTTTTAATTTTATAAAAAATATACTAAAAATTACTTTAGAAAATAAGTTAGAAAGTTATCCTAGCCTAAATTTGATCTAATATATACAGATGCGTGCGAAAATTTATAATTAAAATTTCTAAATATCTAAAAAAAATCATTACAACTATTAAGGTCAGCTTGGTTCTTAATTTTTGTAGGAACTAAAAAAAATGTTCGCTCTTCATTCAAATATCTTAAAAATAATATTTAATTTGCATATAAAAATATCATAATGTGATGTAACATAAATATCTGAAAATTTATTGTGAATGTATTCAAAATTTTAAATATTTTATATAAATTAAAAAAACCTAAAGTCACATATGCTTCAAATACTAACACATAATTTGAATTTTATTACTATATCTTTAAAATAATTATAAATATTTCATTTATTTATAAAAAATTGAATACATGATTTGAATTTTAAAATAAATATGTTAAAATTTTAAAAAATCTTTCATAAATTTATATTGGAGTATTCTCACCTAATCTTTTTTTTTTTTATACATTTCAGTTAATTAAGATAAATTCACACACACATTATATAAAAAAAAATCAAATAATTTTTTTTTTAATTGAGCTAAAGGTCCCAACTAACATATGATCTTACAAAAGTATTTTGCAGTTCTTTTTTATTTTTATTTTGGAAAAATTCTTTTTTATTTCATTGTCGTATAGTACTAAAAATGCTATGAAATATTCCCAACTAATCAAGCACTTAGGCTTCGTTTGGGACGGCTTTTTTATTGCTTTCTAAAACGGAGTTTTAGTTAAAAAATAAAAAAAATTGTACTATAACTTCATTTTAGCAATCAATAAAAAAGCCGTCCCAAACGAAGCCTTAGATGGCTTAAATTGCGACGACGACCACATTGGTCATACCTACTAAGGTCCAATCCATATGAATCACGTGATTTTCACCTGCTCTAAAGTGCTCCCAGCTCTCACCTACCTTCGTTTTTTTTCCAGATATTTAGTAATAAATTATAAAATTTGTTGCTCACCTAAACCATTGTCATAAAGATACAATATATTTTAACTAATGAGTTTCTTTTTATAAAATCACAATTTTAATCAATGATATTAAGAAATTAATTTTCTTGATCAATATTAAAGATATGTTTGACATTGTTATAATTTTTTATAAAATTGATTATTATATTACTATGAAGGAAGTAATTTTTTTTGCAAGGTTTTGTTTGCGACGGTTCTTATAGCTTCTTAAAACAGTTTTTTAGTATAAAATTTTAATTTTAAGATAAAAAATTTATTTTAAAAAACAATTAAAAAGCCGGCCTAAACGAAGTCACATAAATATTTTCTTGAAAACAACGAAAAAATAATTGTCAAATAAAAATTGCCGATTTGAAAAAGATTCCTTTCCATTGCTATTTTTGTGGGGGCAACCTAACCACATGCCCTTTAATAATCCAACTACTTTGTCCTATAAAATGATAATTGGCCACATGCTAGCTTATCATGCTTTATCACCACAGCTGAGCTTCTGAGCTCACTAATGAACGTTTGAGCCCCACCCATGATCGTATATATTAAGCGAATTTAATCAGAAATTCTCATAATTTGTATAAACAAAAGCCTCAAACTCAAATCTATCCATTGAAAAATCTCTTTTTTGCTATTTATTGAGGTTTCATTTGAGACAGTTTTTCACTTCAAAATGCAGTAACACCTCAAAATGCAATAATTCATCTCCAATCGAACTCTATTTCTTAACACACAAAAATGAATATTACGTATTTATTCTTTCTCAACCAAACTCCACGTGCTCAACCCCCGCTTTCTCTGTTTCCAAAAAAAAAAAAAAAGCGTCCGTGAGCAGTGCGTCACCAATATTAATTTTGCACTGTTCATGAACACAAGAATGGAATACATTTTGTCGTTCGATTGTTGCAGTTCGCGGACGCCAAACACGGATATGTAGTTTGGTTGGCCTAAAGCTAGTGGCCAGTATCAAATTTGTAATTAAATGCATTTTAATTTTCTTAGCCTGTCACATAAATAAAAAACATTTAGTCTCCACACATAATAAATTCTATACAAAATTAATGAGATGGATAAAAAACTAAATTGTGATAATTAAATTTTATTTTAATCATAATTTTCATATGCTTAAAGATAAGATAATACCTAATATGTAATTAATTTTTATGTGTGGGTTCACATCGAAAATTTTCCAACATGATATGCGCACAAAGGATGAGCTCATTAGAGAAGTCCACCGTCCTCGTTCGCTTGCCAATGTCATCATGATGAGAAAAGTTAGTGGAAATCGGGAGAATATGTATCAATTTCACTAATCTTAATAAATCATAACTTAATGATGTTTTCCTCTCCCTTATATTGGCTAGCTTAGTAATATCACCTATCATCCCTCCCATATCTTTTAAATTCATCTATTCATATGATAGATAACCATGAGTTTAGGGGTGTCGATATTTAACCCAACTTGAAACTTGACTTAGATTCGATCTGAAAAATTTCGAGTTTGGGTCAACTTGTTTGTCAGACGGATTGAGTTCGGGTTTCATTTTCTGACTCGTTTCTAAAATCGGGTTAGGTTCAGATTGACCCAAACATTTGAAATCAATCTGAATGACCCATAAACCTGACTCGAAACCTTGCTTGCAAAGGATCTTGCGCCTCGTGCTCGCCTGCAACGCTCCTGCTTATGCCGCACTGGATCTCATCCTCGCCTGCAGCACTTCGTACCGCAATGAGTGCTCCCACGCAAGCCTCACTCTCGTTTGGATTCCGCACCCTGACCCACGCCAACACTGTGCGCAAGCTGCGCCCGCACCATACGTAGGCCGCGCCCTCACGCGCACCATACGTAGGCCGCGCCCTCACCCGCACCATACGTAGGCCGCGCCCTCACCCGCACCATACGCAACGCAATCCCACTCCTGCCCTGCACCCTGTACTCGCTTGCGCCATAACTAGCTGTGCCGATTGTATTTTGGGTACGTGGGCTAGGTTGGGTCAACCAGATAACTTGTTAGGTCTGACTTGGGTATGAATTTTTGATCCATTTACAAAACTAGGTAGGGTTTGGGTCAACTCGTTTGAACCTGATTCAATTCTAAGTTCGATCAGAACCCAATCCGAAAACCCATTTTAATACCCCTACTCATATTGAATCAACTATATGAGAAAGCAAAATCTATAACGACAAATATATGTAGCTACATTCATGCCCTTATGTCGAAAAATATTAGGATCATAAATCAGCATCCAATCAATATAAGTTTTTATGCACCTCATCAGATTTATCATAAAAATATGTGTAGATAATAGACTAGTTAAAGAATTTAACAAAGCCCAAAATATCTCAAAATTTAAGTAACATTTTTTATCTTCATTAGTAATTTAGTAAAGGACCCACTCTCGACAGGAAGAATATACTGCATGAGAGGATGAGTCTATTCACTAATGAGAGCATGTGATGAAGGGCCTCCTGTGCTAGTGTTTAGGCCATAAAATGTTAACCCAATTTATCGGCAAATTATTAGGTCCGGTCACCTGACCTAGAAATAAGTCCAACATCCAATAAAAACTTGCCACGTGGACTGCTTTTTTGACTGTGCACTTTGACTGCGTTTTGATTGCGCTTTAGGTGCACTTTGATTGCGATTGACTACGCTTTAACTGCGCTTTACCTGTACTTTACCTGCGCTTTTGACTGCACTTTTTGAGTCAAAGTGCAGTCCACGTGACAAATTTTTAGTGGATGTTCGGACCTAAAAATAGATCCGATGACCGGACCCAAAATTTGCCCAATTTATCTAAGAGTGAGGGTGCTGGTTGATACAAAGTAGTTCAAGCTAGAATATGGATGCTATCCGCTAGTTTCAACCTTTTGATGTACTCTCTAGAGAGAGAAATAACTTGTATATTACTTATAAAGGTTGTGTTAAGGATGTGCAGAGATAAAAGGATCAAACACAACTCTCCTTGGCCTATTGGTTGAGAGCTTAGGCTTCCAACTAAGAGGTCCAAGGTTCGAGTCTATGTGTATGCGTTGTGTGTGTGAGTTTGCCTAAAATGGCCTAAATGTCCAAAAAAAAAAAAAAAAAAAAAATAAAAGGATCAATAGATATGATGGTCAAATGATTCTTATTATTATCCTCTCTTTTTACATTTTATTATAGATGGCTTTCTCTCTCTCTTTTTTTTTTAGAGAAACAAATCAATTGTAATAATAAAATAGAATAATATATACTTTTTTTTTCTCTCTCATTTTTACTTTAAATCAAATTAATTTTTATTCTTTGACAGAATATCAATCACTAGTAGCTTTTTTTTAATATATCTATCACTAGCAGCTTAACTAGTGATCTCCTCACTTTTAGGTTATTTCATGACTACGACAATATATAATTGGAGTAAAAAAAATGCTCATGAAAATAATATTGCGGGTTGAAAGATTTGCGGCGGTAGAGAGATATAGAGTTTAGTGCTCAAGTTTTGTATGAAGATCTAGGACAAATAGATAAGAGAGAGGGTGGAGCGAAATATTTTTACGTGGAAAATCTTGAAAAGAGTAAAACCATGGGATCTGACACAATTAAAATGATTATGCTAGTGTTTATTATTAATTACAAATGATGCCCTTCTTTAGGGGGAAGGCTTTGGCTTGATGTAAAAAAAAAAAGCATTATATAGACCACATTATATCATGGGAGTTGAAAGAATCTAGTGATATGACAGTTGCTCTCAATAGAGTGTTGGCTTGTTCGTTAAGTCAGTAGAATCATAGTTTGAGCGACGGTGGTCGGAGAGGATGTAGTCGAGGGGCAGCAAAGGTCAAAGGAATTGTAGTTATCGTGCGACGGTGGTCAAAGGGGCCATAGTCAGCGGACAACATTAGTAAGAGGGACCATAGTCGGCATACAACTATGGTGGAAGGGATTGTAGTCGACGGGCAATGGTAGTTGGAGGGAGTGTAGTCGACGAGTGACAGTAGTTGGAGGGACTGTAGTCGGTGGCCGATGATGGTTGGAGAGACTGTATTCAGCAAGAGACGAAGGCTAAAGTGGATCGTAGTCGGTGGGAGATAGTGGTCAGAGGGACCGTAGTTGGCAGGCGACATTGGTCGGAGGGATCGCAGTTGGCAGGTGATGTTGGTCAGAGGGGCCGTAGTCGGCGGGTGACCGAGATCGGAGGTATTGTTTTTGGCAGGCGACGGAGGTCGGAGGTCGTACGGTGATTGGTTGAAGAGTGGTGGTCCGATGATTGTTTACGGACCGTCGGATGTCCAATGATGGTTGGCGACTGGGCAGTGGTCCGACCTCAGTCGGTAGCGATCGACGGCGAGGCAGTGCTTCAACATCTGGGTGGGGTGGTGGTCTCACAATGGTGGAGCGGAAGTCTGATGGCAATCAGGTGGGATGGAATTCTAAACATAGTCGAAGGTTGGCGACCGGGTGGTCATCCAACTTGCTGTCGAAAATTCGTCTGTTGTGGTGCTTGGGTGGAGCTCTAGATTCTTGAAGCCTCAAAGCTCTCTCCAATCTCTAACCAAATGTTCCAAGCCCCATCATATATAGAGTGTAGGTCTATTTATAGATTTTGAGAATGACATGCCCCATAAAATGGAGAAGATAGGAGGTAAAACCAATGTGCTCCGTTGAACAACGCATATTGATCCTCTTGATCATAGAGCATTTGCTAAACATTTACGTGTCTTATTGATGTTAGAATTAAGCAATCTTGGGCTCATTAGATTCATCTTGTAGAGCCGCTTGATTCCGCTATAATCATGCTATATTAAGGTATCATTTGATCATCTAATTTATACTTTGAACCTTCCAAATATGCCTCGGCGTCCCCATTTGGACTCATTCAAGCTCGAATTGGACTGATTTTGGTGTTGCTGGTTTTTTTTTTTTCAATTTGAGATGTTCGAATTGATTATAAGTTAGCTAAAATTGGAGTTCAGATGATCCCACATTTATATTCCAAAGTTTTCAACTTGAATATATACGGAGATTCATGCTCCAAAAAGACAATTTTTGATGACATATCAATTATACTTAGCTTAAACCATACGCTTTTATGTTTTTTTTTAAATTATATCAACTTTCAACATCTAAATTTGCAAGATGACAATCTCATTTTTAAAGCAGTAAATTATGAGATTTCAAAACCCAAATATAAGTCATGATCAGCTAAATATTTTTTATTTGACTTTAATTCAAGTTAGATATAACCCATTAAATTTAATTTGAGTAGAAATCATTCTAAATTAGATATATTTTTGTTTGGTCTTCTATAATAACTTTTTTAATCCATTACTTTTATAGATTAATATTTATAAATTCTTAGATTCTTATATAAATTAATTCAAATTTAAATGCATGCCTAACAATATAGGTACACATGCATATATCGATGGCTGATATGTTTATCTAAACTCGAGTTAGTGAGTCAAAATTATTATTTTTATTATAGGTTAATAAATTTTTTTACCTAATCTTTCTGTGAATAAACTATTATATAAAATTTTATTGAAATTCCTTCAATAAAAAGGGTGTGTTTCAAAAAATAAAATTGATACGTCATCACAAAATTATCTTGATTGGGCACGAATCTCGAGGCAAAATCAGTTAGGAAACTTCAAAAATTAATTTTGGGAGCATATGAACTCCGATTTCAGCGAGCTTACAGTCAAACTGAGCGTCTCGGAAATACGAACCCAACGACTCCAAGATCAACCCAATCCGAGCCCAAATGAGTCCGAATCAAGGGTTCAAAGCGCTGTTGGAAGGTTCAAACCGCAATTTGAGTTACCAAACGGTCTCCGATTTTGATGAGCTTATACTAGAATCGAACGGCTCGACGAGACGAATCCAACGAGCCCAAGATCATTGAATTCCGACATCATTTAGGCCTTCAAATGACCAACGAACGGTGCATGATCAAAGGATTCGATATCGGCCGTCCATTCAAACCACTCCCTGTTCGCCCTTGATCTCACGCCTATTTACGGGCTATGCCACTCCAGAAAAACTATAAATAGAGCCCTCATTCTACACCAAAGAGGGGGAGGGAAGAGAGAGAAGAAGAAGAGGAGAAAGGGGAAAAGGAGATTCCTCACCTCGTCGACCACCGCCGGAGCTCTTCCTGCCACCTGAAGACGCCGGAACTCTGCCGGATTTTCAGGAAACGCCGGGAATTTGCACAACTTCCACGTGATGCTGAAATTCTTCTCATTTAACGACAGAGTGCCCTCCTAACGCCGAAACTCCGCCCAAGGGAGGCCGGATTTCTCCTCTTCCACCAACAGACGTCGGACTTCTACCCGACGTCGGACCTTCACTCTTCGCCAAGTCTCTACCCGATGCTAGACTTCTACCGGTTATCGGACTTCGCTGGACATCTATGCGAAGATGCATTTCTTTCCATTGCTGGACTTCTACCTGACGCTGTCCTACTGATCTTCGTCGTCAGACTACAGTCCTTCCGACCTCCGTCGCCAGCCGACTACGGTCCTCCTGACTTACGTCGCCCGCCGACTACAGTCTCTCCGACATCCGTCGCCCGTTGACTACGGTCCTCCTGACTTATGTTGCCCGCCGATTGCAGTCCTCTGTCGCCAGCTGACTACGGTCCTCCTGACCTACATCGCCCGCCGACTACAGTCCTTCTAACAAAGCGAACATGTCAATAGTGATTCTTTGTATTTACATCATGTAACGTACTCCATAAGATGTACATCAAGCTAAGACTTTCCACCAAGGAAGGGCCTCATTTGTAATCGACTGCAATACTAGTGGATTCATTCAAACTGGGCTAGGCCCCGTGGTTTTTACCCCTTTTACAGGGGTTTTTCACGTAAAAATCTTGGTGTCTCATAAATGCTAGACCCTCTCTCCTTATCTGCTTGCGTGCCGGATCTTCGTACAATGCTAAGACGTTAAATATAATATTTCTCTACCGCCGTGAATACTCCTGGACGCAACAAAAATTTATCATGAAATTGAAGTATTATTATTATTTAAATATTATATACTTGAAGTATTTATCAATATTAAGAAGAATTGATTATTTTGTTAAATTCATAATAGATTAAAAAAATTATTCAAAAATTTGTTAATGTATTAGAATACATTGTGCTAAATATGATACCTTTAAGATTAAGTATAACTGTATAAGTTTAATTTTATTAAAAAGAACTAAAATTTCTAATTTATAGTAAGGAGCAGGTAAGAGGGTACAATTGTCAATTCAAGTGACGTTGGGAATAAAAAATAATTTCGGCGAGATTTTATAATAATAAAAAAACATTTTCCTTATATTAAAATGTGCTTTTGAGAGAGATTATTACGTGCGGAGTCTAGATGAAAAACCATTTGGATTTTATGAGTGTACATAATAAAAGTACAATTACTATACATGTTGTAATTTTATTATAATTTTACTGTGCACACTCCGCTCGTAATAATTTCTTTTGTTAGGAGAGGGAACAATTATGTGAGGATGATCTAATGAAAATTGAGACAATACAATATAAAATTTTTATGTATATTTGTTGCATCCTGAAATAATCGCAATGGTAGAGATATATAAAGTTTAGCGTACTAGTTTTGTGTGAAGATTCAGCACACAAACAGATAGAAGAGATGTGTGAATCAATTACAAGAGACCCTATAGTTTTTACATGAAAAACATTGAAAAAAGAAAAAAATCATGAGGCTTGACCCAATTGAAATGAGTACACTAATATAGGTGGTTGATTACAAATGATGCTCATCCTCGGAGGAGAGCGATAGCTCAATGTAGCAAACATACAAAATATATATCACTGTAAATAGTTGAAGAATGACATTACAGTTGTTCTAAAAAAAAATGTCGATATGTTCGTTTGATCAAGAGAATCATAGTCATTGGGTGATGGTGGTTAGAATGACAGTAATCGGAGGGCGACGGTATTAGGAAGGAACGTAGTCGGTGACTTGGTAAAAATCTGACGACAGTTGATGAAAGTTCGTCGGCTGTGATGCCAGGGTGGAGCTTTGGCCTCAGAGCTATTTTTTTTCTTCCCCCACCTCCTCCTCCTTTTCATGAGAATAATGGAGCCTATTTATAGCTTTTTGAGAGTGATATAGCTAGTAAATATTGAGAAGATCAATGACATGTTGGGAGTGTTCCATCGGACGACTTATATTGATCCCGTTGATCATAAAGTGTTTATCAAGCATTTCTAATGAGGGTAATCACTAGGAGAAGCAGGGTAAGCCAAGAACAACAAACAAGAAACAGGGTAATACTATACTTTGATATTCAAGTATATTCCAAAACTTCTCCAGCAGAAAATAGCTAAATAGCAAAAAGGTTAGCCTGTACTATAATACCTAAGAAGGTAGCTAATGTAGTGGAGCAGCCACTTGTAACAGTAAACTAATAAACTAGTAAGGAGTAAAATAAACTATAATTATAGGATACTATGAGACACCGCATCAATTTCGATGCTCTATAAATTTCAGAATTGAGTGAACTTGAACTCATTGGATTCGTCTCGTTGAGCCGCTTTATTCAACTATTAGCATGTCATATTTGGGTCTCATTCAGTCATCCAATTAATTCTCCGAAGCTTCCATAAATGTTTTAATCCTTTGATTTGAACCCATTTGGACTCGAATTGGACCAATTTTACCATGGCTAGGCTCATCTCTCCAAAATCTTCAATTTGACTATAAATTTATTGAAATCAAAATTTGAATAGCCTCAATTTTAATTTTTGAAACCTCAATCTTATATTCCCATCGAGATGCATTTTTGCTCTACATTAATTTTATCGTAACATATCAATATTATATTTAATATTTATTTTAAAATAAGATTAAAATTTTCAATTTTCAAAGTACATCATGATTAAAATTCGCTTAAAATATTATGAGAATCGTTTTTCCAGCGGTAGTCGGAAAGCCATACACTATTTCTGTCCCACAACTACCCCCACGGCACCAACAACAAGCTCACCAACCCCGACCAGCCAACTCTTCGCTATATGTACCCGCCATTTCTCTTCCGAAATTCTCAGGGCTCTCTCTCTCTTCATCTCCCTTACTAACTCGAGCCCCAAGAGAAGAAGGTATACTGAGCACAATGGCTCTAGCCTACTCCTCTGCTATCTCCACCAAATCTCTCCTCCAACCCCACTCCGACTCCGCTACCGCTTTCGTCGGCGCCGCTCCCCAACTCCGATCCGTCATACCCGCTGGCGGCCGTCCCCGCCTCATCACCGCCGTCCATGCGGCGGATCCTGCCAAGAACCCGACTGTCACCGAGAAGCCATCTCCGGCAACCACGCTTCTGTCGCCGGCGACTGCGAGGCCGGGAAAGTGGACTCTTGACAGCTGGAAGTCAAAGAAGGCGCTACAGCTTCCGGAGTACCCCAACAAGGATGATCTAGAATCGGTGCTCCACACAATCGAGAACTTCCCGCCAATCGTATTCGCCGGCGAGGCCCGCAATCTTGAGGAGCGCCTAGGGGAAGCCGCTCTAGGCCGGGCATTCCTCCTCCAGGGCGGCGATTGCGCCGAGAGCTTCAAGGAGTTCAACGCCAACAACATCCGAGATACCTTCCGCGTTCTCCTTCAGATGAGCGCCGTCCTCATGTTTGGCAGCCAGATGCCGGTCATTAAGGTAACCAAAACTCAAGATCTATCTGCTGATCTGAAATTTCCACTGTACAACTCAGCTGGATTTAGCGACATGTTATTGATCATTCCAGGTGGGAAGAATGGCGGGGCAATTTGCGAAGCCGAGGTCGGATAACTTGGAGGAGAAGGATGGCGTCAAACTACCAAGCTACAGAGGAGATAACATCAATGGCGATGCCTTTGATGAGAAGTCCAGAATTCCGGATCCGCACAGGATGATCAGAGCTTACTGCCAGTCAGCGGCAACATTGAATCTCCTCCGTGCTTTCGCCACCGGAGGCTACGCCGCTATGCAGAGAATCACGCAGTGGAACCTCGATTTCACCGAGCACAGCGAGCAGGGAGACAGGTATGCGACCTCCCCTACATTTCGCTTTCTTTTTCTGCAATTTCATCTCGCAATCATATTTTTTAATGTACCTCGGGTCATTTTCAATTTTTTCTTCACTAGTATTTCTTTCATCGTTCGCAGATCTGTAAATGGTAATCACTAGAAGTTACAATTTCTATAGCGTTTAGTTGGCTTAAGAAACGAAATTATCATAGATTTCTTGCACGATGAATTGAATGATCTCTTACGGATTTAACCGATCCTCTCCTAGGATTGCTCACCTTTAGGAAAATCATTCCACGAATAAGAAAGATTAATCCTTGCCAAAACCTACAGGTACAAGGAGTTGGCCCATCGGGTGGATGAGGCCCTTGGCTTCATGTCGGCTTCTGGGCTTACGGTGGACCATCCCATCATGACCACAACAGAGTTTTGGACTTCACATGAGTGCCTTCTCCTCCCTTACGAGCAGTCCCTCACCCGCAAGGATTCCACCTCAGGCCTGTACTATGACTGCTCTGCTCACATGCTCTGGGTCGGCGAGCGCACCCGCCAGCTCGATGGTGCCCATGTGGAGTTCCTTCGTGGAATCGCCAATCCTCTTGGCATTAAGGTTAGAAAAAAGTGGATTTTTTTCAATCGTATGCTTCTTGCCAAATTTGCCAAGCAGCATTAGAGAATAAAACTAGATGAAATTATTTTCAAAATTTGTGATTTCCTATGTCGTTTGATTCAGGTTAGTGATAAGATGGACCCGAATCAGCTTGTGAAGTTGATTGAGATCCTGAACACAGAAAACAAGCCAGGGAGGATAACTATAATTACAAGGATGGGAGCTGAGAACATGAGGGTGAAGCTGCCCCATCTAATCAGAGCTGTCCGTGGCGCAGGGCAGATTGTCACCTGGGTCAGCGACCCGATGCATGGGAACACTATCAAGGCGCCCTGCGGTCTCAAGACACGCCCCTTCGACGCTATTCTGGTATATTCCGATTAATGATCCTACTGCATTAATCTAAGTGATATTTCTTCTATGATTACATGGGTTGCTTTTAAACAATTTATGGGTCACGGCTTAAATGAGTTGGTGGTTATGACTAGGGGTATCAATTTTGGGTCACGGGTCGGATTCAGGTTGAATCCGGAACTGATCCGGCACTATTCAGGTTCAGGTCAACTAGACCCGTTTTTACAAACGGGTTGATTTTTCGGATCCGAACGACCCGCTTTGGGTTCGGTTATTCCAATTTCCTACACGCAACAGCAAGCGAAAGCGCAGAAGCCGGGGCAGAGATAGTGGCAGCGGTCCAGGCGGCGATGCAACAACAAGCGATGCGCTGACGCGACTTGATGCGACACAACGCAATGCGGGCCGGCGGGGCAAGCAGACCGCGCGACAGGTGGGGCAAGCAGGGTAGCTGGGGCAGTGGGGTAGGCTGGGCAGGCAGGGCAAGCAGGGCAACTCGGGCCGCTAGGCAGGCGGGCAAACGAGTTTTCGGGTCATTATGGGTCATTCCCGGGTTCCTGGGTCAACCCAAACCCGAACCAGTTTTGCAAATAGGTCGATTTTTCGGACCCGTAACTACACGCTTCGGGTTCGAGTCAACCCAAACCCGAAATTTTCGGATCGGGTTCGGGTCGAATTTTTGGGCCGGGTCCAATATTGACACCCCTAGTTATGACTTTCATGGCAGCACTTTCAAACAATCGCATGTTCTTTGTTGCCACTGGCATTTTCCATCTAGTGCTTTGCTCTTAATGCTGATTATTGCTCATGTTTGGGTCCACCTTTCACAAAAGATTCAACTTTGGAGTCCATCAAATTTATGGGTTTTTGATTGGGGACCATGAAGTAGCATGAAACTTGAATATTGAAAAAACGATGGTTTTCTCTATAGGAAGGAATGAATTGGTAGGTTGGTTGTTGGCTCATATGTCATGACACCATCTTAAAGGAATAAATTATATCAGGATAAGAGAGAGATTTCATTTGTGACAACTTTTAATCGCTACTTTTTTGTCGATTAAAAAAAAATGTAAAAATAGTAAAAAAATTGTCTCAAATGAAGCATAAGATAAAGATAAAAAGATGGAATACATGAGCAGAAATTTTAAAAATATTCTTTATAACATTAAGTATATTCTATTTATGAGGTTTTGTTTTCTATATTTATATATTTAATCTTTTCCAATTTCATCAGAATATCAGAACATCTGATACAATCTTATTCATCCGAAAGTGTTAGGTAGGTTTAAAGACTTAACAACTGTGGTCAAATTTCTTAGCTGCACGTTCTTCATGTCTTGTTCAGTTTCCTTCGCATATAATCACTCTTTGGTCTTTTAAAATAGTTATAGGTGAACCTACTGCAAGTAGAAGATGGAATAGCAATTACTAGTGCTCCATATTAAGTACCCTTTAGTCTGAGGTGCTGGTTGGGTTCTTCTTTGGCAATTACTTCGATCGAAGTTCGTGCCAATATTGCTAAATCAAATATTAAACTGCAAGAACTTATGGAAACAAAGAAAGGACTAACCATTCTTTAAAAATTACCTTTGTGCAGGCGGAGGTTCGAGCATTCTTTGATGTGCATGAACAGGAAGGAAGCCACCCAGGAGGGGTGCACCTGGAGATGACTGGGCAGAATGTGACGGAATGCATTGGTGGATCGCGCACTGTTACCTTTGATGACCTCAGCTCTCGATACCACACGCATTGCGACCCTAGGCTCAATGCCTCGCAATCACTGGAGCTGGCCTTCATCGTTGCCGAGCGGCTCAGGAAGCGCAGGATTGCCACCAAACGCCCTCAGCTTGTTTCCTTGCCTTCCCTGGGGCTCTGAATTTGGAGGGGAATTAAGGGTGTTATTTGTGTAGCTCGTTTGATATTATATATATGCTTGATGTATTGTAATGCTGTAGTTGATATTCATTCACTTTAATGTGTATCTATATCTGTGAGCTTGGATCAACTTGGACTGGATTCTGAGAATAGAATAAGCAGAGTTCAGATTTCTCTTTTCTGAGTGAGTCTGGATTTTTCCTCTTTCAAATGATGTCTATTATTTTATTCATTGGCGATTATGATTATGCTTTGGTTGTTCAAGAACAAATTCCGTAGGGAAATTCTATATGGAACTAAGATATGGTTGGAATTTGCTTCCGATGAAAGAATTAAGATAGGAATCATATGATAATTTCAATGTTTCAGATCGATTTTCGGTCACATTTTCTGTAATCTGTAGCGATTTTGTTTTTAAAACAACGTTTGCCTCGTTCAGAAAATCTCACTTGTTTTGATAAACGAAACGTCACTCTTCCAGAGTGATGTTGCTTCAGCTAATAATCACTTGACAATAAAGCTACAGTGGCTGTCTGATATAGGTATTCTGTAGAAGTATGAGATAGCAAACGAAACAGAGAAAATATAGAAAAATCAGAGGTTGATAGTAAAAGGAATATATATTCTACGAATGTCTTCTCCTTTCCATCACAGTAGTCATATACTAGGAAGCAGTAAATAACTTGTTGGAAAAAGGTAGGGTAACTGAAAACCTGAACCATACTAGAAAATAACAAAGAGTAACTAAGGTGGTGGAGAATGCAAGTACTAGTGCAGTGAGAAAACAAAATGGTAAGATACTCCCTCACGCATAGGATGTTCTCCCCCATTGGATAGTTCTCTGTGGTCACTGTAGTTGTTGTAATGAGAGCCTCATCTAAAGGGTAATAGGCATAGATATCAGCAACATTAAATGTGGAGGTAGGGGACAAATTAATAATATAAGCATTATCATTGATTTTTTTTCAAGATAGGAAACGGACTGACTTTAAGTAGACCTAATTTGAAGTAAGTGCTAGGGGCTAGGCCTTCACGACGCAAGTGAACCATAACTAAGATTTCGTTTGGGACGACTTTTTTATTATTTCTTAAAGCTGCTTTCTAATTAAGAAAAAAAAATTGTACAAAAAAACTATTTTAAGAAGCAGTAAGAAAGTCGTCCCAAATGAACCCTAAGTCACCTGGTTGAAAGTGCTTTGCACGGCAATGAGTATCAATCTTTTATTTATACTTATCATTAGAAGAAATGAATTTGTTCGGGACATCAGTTAGCATATGTGTGAATTGATCAGCAACTTGAGCTGCATTTTTACTATATAATTTTGGAAGAATGGCTACATCAATAGTGTGGTTTGGAGTCTGTCTAAACAATGCTAAAAGGGAACCTTCCCGTTGATCTATTTGGCATGCTATTGTATGCAAATTCTGCCTAACTCAGACTGAGGGTGGTAAGCTGAACTTAAGTTGATTTCAGTTTGCAATATTTTCCATAATTCTCTCCAAAAAAGACTAATAAACTTAACATTGTGATCTGAAATAAGGCTTCATGGTATTCCATGCAGACGAAATATTTCATTTAAGAATAGAAGAGCACTGTTAATTGCATTAAAAGTTTTTTTGCAGGCAATAAAATGTGTCATTTTTTTAAAAATATATCAGCCACAACCATAATAGAATCATTTCCCCTTTTTGTTCATGGTAAACCCAAAACAAAATCGAGGCTACAGTCCTCCCAGATAGTGTCCGGATCGGGCAAAGGTAGTACAAACCTATAGTTTGTTTTCCGCCCTTATATGTTTGGCAAATTGAGCACCATTCCATGAATCGAGCAACCTCATAATGTATATATGACCATAAAAATCAAATCTGGAGTTGTTGCAACGTCTTCTCACGACCTACGTGTGTTGCTAAAGCTCATAGTGTAAACCAATTTTTGGCGATGTATCAACGTGTAAACCCAGAGTTAAAGGTGGACTTGCCCTTCTTTCGTTCTCTAATTTGCATTTTTCTTTAAGAGAAAAAACACATTTTGAGGGTGACAAACAATGAGGATCTCTTAATCTGTCAGTTTAATTTCAAATATTGCCCTATTTAGAATCCAACCACCTCTCGTTTCTCTATTTTTCCCCAAAACTGTAGCTTTGCTACTTATATTAGAATCCAACCACCTCTCATCACACTTATCTTATACCATTCATAATGGTTATAACCTCCTATTATTTTGAGACCTATGATATGGATGGATGTTAAATCTTGTGTGGAATTATTTGGCAAATATGTACTCTTTATCATTATTCTTGCCTCAAATTGTCTCTTAAAATAGCTAAATGATGATAGTGGCTGGAATCCTACTTTAAAAGTCTTTATCAAGGATTTTGATAATTCTTTACCTAATGTTTCTTAGAAAAACTTTATTCAGCACAAACATTATGCCCTAAAATTTTCTTTTTTTGTCTGACCTATAATAAGATATTGTTTGAGAACAATAGATACTTTGCATGCACTAACATTAATGTGCCTTTGAATTGAATTTTTTGAAATAAGGAGCTTAATATAAAATCACCTCTTATTTGGTTGTACGAGCAAACACAAAGAGAAATAATAAATCACGATATGTAAAATACAAATGAACGCAAGAGATTTATGTGGAAAATTCAAATATGGGAAATACCACAGGGGAGAAGGGAGAACGGCTTCACTATAGATAAGCGACGGAGTGCAAAATGACATGCAAACCCTAAGCCCTTTACAACATATTTATAAGACAAAAATAGAGCACCAAAAAACCTGTGGAATTTCAAAAATATCTGTGAAGCGTACAACAGGTCAAACCCCAACATATCTGTGAAGCGTACAATGATCAAGGACATGAACAAACAAAGGTCAAGCCAAATTCGAGGCAACTCCAACAAATCTCCACCTTGCTAAGTTTTGGTCCCCACAAGATGCCACAATCAATAGCCAACACTGACCAAATCCAAGCAATGCTTGAACTTGGCAACTGGAAGAGACTTGGTAAACATATTTGCAAAATTATCTAATATGTTGACCTTGCTCACAACAACACCCTGGGCAATCACATTACAAATAAAATGAAACCTGACATCGATGTGCTTTGTCTGTGCATGAATCATCTGATCTTTAGTCAAGAAGATATCAATTATCATAGAAAAAAATAATCCTGTCAAACATCCCACTGAGCTCTCCAAATAGGCCTTTCATACAAATAGCCTCCTTTATAACATCCGTAATGACCATATACTCTGCCTCAGTAGTAGACAGAACAATAGTATATTGTAAAGAAGATTTTTCAACTAATAGCACAGCCTCTGAAAGTGAACATAAGACCAGTTGTAGACCTTCTCTTATATAGATCTCCTATATAGTCAGAATCACAAAATCCAACAAATTTTGAATGAGAGTTCCCAAATGTCAAAAATGTATCAGCAGTACCACATAAATATCTCAAAATTCACTTAACAACCATCCAATGACGCTTCTCAGGATTTGTCATGTACCTTCTCACCATGCTAATTGCATATGCTAAATCTGGGCATGGGCAAACCATGGCGTACATCAAGCTCCCAACTGTACTAGCAAAATGAATATCTTGCATATATTTCTTCTCTTCATATTGTGGGTCTCCGAAAGGATGCTGCTAACAGGAGTCAGAATGCAAAAGGTATGATCGCACTATTCCATAAGACAAAATGATTGTAGGCCTTTACAATCTACGCAAGCAGGCCAATGGGATAGTAAATGAGATCATACATATGATAAATCATAGAGGATAATGACTTTCACCTACACACCTTGATGGATAATAATATATATGATCCAATAATCACGAGATTTCTCTCATCCGATACATCAGCTTGTATGAGATTTATTTGATGTGGGTGTCAGTTTCCCACGGGCGTAAGCCCCCGTGGTTAATTACATCTTAGGCCTTGACCAAAAAATACTCTCGATTAAGGATGCTACATTATTCTCTTCGGGGTTTGGCACATAAGGGAATGTCTAGGCTCTCATAATCTAAAGAGAGATCGGCTCAATCAGCTTATTCAACATGCCCGGATTCCATAAGCACTCGACCAGTTTAAAGAGAAAAAATCAAAAGAGGAGTCATCTCGAAAGATAAAAGCGGTACCAATAGTGTGACACATATGGGTGGGATTTATAGCATTCGAAAAGTGGAAAGCTTACCCAGCGATAAGGCATGCAATGATATACCAATAGCGTCAGCCTTTAATCCTAGATATACAAAGGAGGTATTGTACACCAAGTACTAACGTCCACGACCTACCTAATGCAAGACACTACAAGGGGACTTATAACCTAAATCCCACCAGGGATTTAGCCAGCCCTGACCTGGACTTACCACCCTACTCAGAAAGGGGTACCAGCTAAACTCCACCTAGTGTATTAAATTTATGAAATCCAATCTTATGTATATGCAAGAGTGGAATAAGTGAAATAGATATCAAACCTGACCATGAATGACACTATGCTATGCATAGGTGAACTATCACTCTATGTTGTAAAAGAAAATCTATATAATTTGACTCGAGGCTATGCATCAATGGGTAGGGCCAATCAAAATTGACTGATAGTCACTATGAAGTAAACAAGGTTTGAAATATTAATCATCATTTTAAAAAGTGAACCACAGGGGGTCATGCAAAAAATTAGTTGATTTTAAATCTTATGTTCATTTTTATCTTGTTTATGAAAATTTTAACTTTTTGTAAAAAATTTAACATCCTAAAAAATCTAACAAAGACTCCATCCGAGCCACCCCCAAGCAAAATAAAGTAAAAACTATATGAAAAACATGATGTTCTAATGCGTAATCAAAATAAACACATCAATCATCAAGCAACAAATAAAATGTAGTGGCCATGAATGCAACTAGGTTCTGATTATATAGACGTTTACAATTGAAACATGAAATAAATGAAGTTACTTAACATAGTTAACAAATTTTCCATTAAGCGTGTAGATATAATAGTGAAACACATAGTAGGAATGTATGCATATTTCAATGAAAGCATAAATCCTCATATCCAATGTATAGCCCTTACAACTTGAACATGTACATAAATTTAATTTTTAAACAACTTAATTTCATTTAACACGTGGTATTGAAGTAAAACTTTGAATGTAACATCTTTTAACACTGAACTTTACTAAAACATTTCATATCAAAGAAGGCATAACAAAATCTTACTAAGCATGTTCACATTGATGAAATTATAAAGAGAGCCCTTTATCAAATGGCATAGAGCACATGTATAATAACCTTTAGCATAACCATATACTCAATACCCTTAACTCTCCAACAATCCAACACAATTTGAATGAGATGGTGTACTCTTTCAAATCTAACATATAAAACACTAGGGCAATGAAACCAAACACACTTTTGTTTACAAATATTCGAGGCATGAATATATATATATATATAATTTGAGTTTCATATTCATTTTGATTTATGTCTATTGACAACAAACCATAGAACCTTTGCTCATAATAACAATAGTTATCCTATGAGAATCATCACTCATCTTCTGTGCTTGATGCATATATAATTGAATGATAAGTGAACGAGAGAGAAAAGGAGAGGACACAACTTCATTTGTTTCAAACATTCATAAACTTTTTGATGTAGCTATTCACCTTTCTACTAAATATATAAACATGATAGTGAAACATAAACCATACGAACATGTATCCTTCAAGAGACTATGTATTCTTATATTAATGTATGATTTTTACAATTGAGACATGCGTATAAGAAATCAACCCACTACATTTCCTCTCAAGAATGTTTTAATTAGACATTTGAATTATATATGAGATCAACGCGTGAGAATAAAATCAACTTAGTTTTTCCCTTTACATGAATGAGTTAAACATAAACCAAAGAAAGAGTAGGTACAACAAAATCTTTCCAATATTAGTACAAGCGTTCTATCTACCATCAATAATAAATGATTCATTTAATGCATAATGAATGGGTAAAATCATAAGTTTATGTCATGCAAGTATTTCAACACACCACATAACCCATCACAAAAGACAACGATCTTCGTCAAGCACAATTATGGCAAGCATACATATCTTTGAAATATAAATTGATAATTCCGACTCAATTATAAAAGTGTATGCAACTCATGATAATCAAACATATTTTGCAAGATTCCACTTTTCCTTTTTTTTTATTTACCAAAGTTCAAATTTGACACGTGGTTGACTTTGTAATGTATTAACCTAGCATTTGGGAAGAAGATCATTCAACAAACCTATGAAAAAAGCAAACTCATTCCTCTCTCAAGCATTCACATTCCCTCCAAACATAAACAAAACATCTCTACATTGAATCTATACATGCCTAACAATTAAAATATGAAACATGCCGAGTTATTTAACCTGATCGCTAAGTTTTACACCCATGAATGTATGCAAACGCATCATCTTAACATAAAATTTTCTTGACTAAGTGAGCCTCCAATCAACCACGAATCATGAGAGTGTACAAATGTTTCATTAGGTGTCACTCATGAGATATCTCTAATATCTCCCTCTAATGAAGAACGGCCACTATCTCATGGTTAAGCTCATGAAAGACTCTAGTAACTTGTTTTAGATTACGTGTGTCTTATCTCAAACAACGATGAGGAGAACAAACAAAACTTAGTTCAATATAAATAAAAATACCCATTCGTCTCTTCATCATTCTCAAGAAGGAACATATCTTCCTAATTTGCTATCAAAGTGCTTTGGCAATGTTATGAAAGAGATAACCAAATAAGTCATTCACAAATGATGATTGAAGATTCTCTAAAAGAACAAATCACATAAATTCATGCAATGATCAGATAAAATAAAACCACGCTCGCTCAACATTTTTTTTATCAAGACTTGTATCATTCTCAACAAACATTAACACAAACACCTTGCATGTTTTTTTTTTTTTTTTTGATAAAGAATAACATGGCTTCTTATAATCTTTCACAACCTACACATAAAACTTTGAATCATATGACATGAATCAAAAACGAGTGCAAATTTCATATACCAAGTATTCATTTTTAAACAATATGAATCAAAACATAAATCGTTTACTATTATTATTTGGAGAGACAAATACTATTGCTATAGCTTCTTACACAATGAAGAAGGAAGAGGGTTAAAATCAGAAAGAAAGGGAAGTAGGGAAGGAAAAATGGGAAGAAAAGAAAGAAGAAAGAATAAGAGGGGGAAGAAGGAAGTAAAGAAGAAGAATTAGAAGAAGAAGAAGAAGAAGAAGATGATGATGATGATGATGATGAAGAAAAGAGAGAATAATAAGGAAAAGAAAAAGAAGAAAAAGAAGAAGAAGCAGGAGAAGAAGAAAAGGAAGATGATGAAGAAGAACGAGGAGGAGAAGGAGAAGAAAGAATAAGGAAAAGAAGAAGAAGAAGAAGAGGGGGAAGAGATCACCTGCGGGAGAGAGGGCCGGCGGCTAGAGCAGAGGGTCGACGGAGGGGCTTCGGCTTCCTTGTGGGTTCCCTCGGGCTAGAGAGACGGGGGGGGGGGGGGGGGGGGGGTTCTGCCTCCCGGGCGTGCGAACAGCAGAGACGGAGAGGGAGGAGTCGGATTGCCAGGCCTTGCTTGCGGGAGTCCTGTCTTGGCGTGAGGAAGCTCAGGAAGGTCGCGAGAGAGGCTTTTTGCTTGGGGGGCGGCTGGAAGAGGCGTGCCATGCCTTCATGTGTTCTGCCCGATGTTATCCCGGCGTCACCTCCTCTGTGCTCTATCCTGCTACAGCCGAGCATATCACGCGCGAATACCTCGAGATATCACCATTCTAAATCTCAGTCAATTGGAGCCGTTAATTCAATTCCTTGATTTAGGAATAGATTCAAACTTCATAACAAAGTCAATTAGAGTTTAATTGATTCAATTATACTCAATTGGGGCTGAAATTAAACTCAAATCAGATCTGACTTGGATCATTCTGCATCGGTTTTGGCCCAATTGCATTTAATTGTATTAATTTGATGAAATTAAACCTGAATCGGCATTGATTTGACTCAAATTGGGTTCGATAAGGCCCATCAAGCTTATCGAGCGCGCTCGAGGGCAATTGTGTGTAAACGAGGTCAACTCATCTGTCTCAAGAGGCATTTCAGCTGAAAGTTTAAAATGTGAAGCAAATATAGTAGAAATAGCTTGACATCTATCATTCTAAATCTCTCCAACACCTTCAGAATATAAGATTTTTGGGAAAAGTACAACAATCTCTTATTCCTTGATCTTTGAATCTCCATTCTAAGGATCCTTCTAGTTGCATCCAAATCTTTTACATCAAATTCAGCCTTGAGAAGTTTTTTCATATTTTGAGTATCTTTGATATCCCTTGTAGTAATTAACATATCATCAACATACAACAACAAATAGATAAAAGATCAATTATCCAACTTTTTCAAATAGACAACTATCATACTGACTCTTGGTCAACTCATGCTGACACATGGAAACATCAAATCTCTTGTACCACTGTCGCGGAGATTACTTTAGACCATAAATAAACTTCTTCAGCCTACACACATGGTCTTCAATACCTTCCACAACAAACCCTTCAGGTTGCACCATGTAGATCACATCTTCTAACTCTCCATGTAGAAAAGCAATTTTAACATCTAACTGCTCAAGCTCCAAATCATCAACAGCAACAAGCCCAAGTAGAATCCGAATAGAGGTGTGCTTTACAATAGGTGAGAACACATCATTAAAGTCAACACCTGGCACTTGGTTATATTCTTTTGCTACCAATCTAGCTTTGAATCTAGCCTCTTCAACATCAGGAATTCCTTCCTTTCTTTTATACACCCATTTGCACTTGACTGTCTTCTTCCCCTTTGGAAGTTTCATACGCTCCTAAATGTTATTCTTATCAAGTGACTACATTTTTTCTTGCATAACCATCATCCAATTTGCAGGGTCCTCTCTAGAATCTGCCTCTGAGTAAAAGCATGGTTCACTAAATAACAATGTCTCTTCAGCAATAGATAGGGAAAAAACAACAAAATTAGCCTCAATGAATCTTGATGGTGGTCGAATCATTCTCCTTTATTTATCCCGGGCTAAAGAATAAGACTACACAATTGGAGGTTCTGGTTCTTCATTTTCAACAGTAAGCTTAGGTGGGTTGAGAAAACTGTTACGCTCAACTTTAAACTCCACCTTCTCATACACAGGAGAGCTAGAATCAATGGTACTGGATGACAAACTTTCTTTCTCCTTAACCAGAGTTTTTTTATCAAATACTACATCTCTACTATGAATGGTTTTAGATTCATCAGGACTCCACAATTTAAAACCCTTAACTCCATTATATGTTCCATTAGAGGTGTCAATATTTGACACAACACGACAACCCGACCCGAAAAATTTGGGTTGGACCCGACCCGTTTGATAAACGGGTCGGGTCCGGGTTCGCAGATTCAACCCGTTTGATAAAACGGGTCGGGTCGGGTTGACCCGGCGGGTTGCCGGGTCAACCCGAAAACCCGTTAATTTTAAAAATTTCCCGCGTGCCCCGCGCTGCAGCCCGCGATGCCCTACTGCCGCGCTGCAGCCCGCGATGCCCTGCTACCGTGCTGCCCCGCTACCCCGCGTGCCGAACCCGTGTTCCGCCGCTGCCGCGCCCTTGCCGAACCTGCGTGCTGCCGCTGCCGCTGTCACGACCCGACCCGACGGGGACGGATCCCGCCCGAGCCGGATCGCGACCAGCTTAAATAGACTAACCAGGATCTGGCTTTGGAATTGGTTACTGAACTGAATCTTCCAAAATATTATACACAAAACAAACACACAGAGCTACTATAGAACATCAAATGCAGCGGAACAAATCATCTATATTTTTCTTTCTTTTCCTCAAAACAATCATCTACAAATACAGTGCATGGCTGATAGAAAATAAAACAGAAAGAGCCATGACTGTACAAAAAAATCAAAAAGTATAAAAGTACCTATCACAGAAAGAGCCATGGCAAGACCTCCTTCCCTTTCCCAGAACCTGAAAACCACCAGAAAGCAAGAGTGAGCTCAACAGCTCAGCAAAGCGACAAACCTCCAATCAAAACTCTCAGAATCCAAAACCAAACACATCAGACCCAAATCCAAATCAGAAGCCAAAACGGAGTCGGATAGATATCAGAACAAAGTAGATCAAATCAGAACAGATACGGACATATCAAATCAGAATCGGAACAGAACTGAAACAGATATATATCAAATCAGACTCAGATCAGAAATCGGAACAGAACAGATCAAACAGAACCGTACGGAAACAGAAGTCGTATCAATTTAGATACCAGATATCAGATATATAATTCATAGCTAAATTCTCTGACACTGACTGAATCTCATAGGATCCAGGCCCCTTATGCCTCCCTTTGTGCTCACGGCACCAGAACAGATGTGCTTATCGCACCAGAATACATATATAGTGCTTATAGCACCTAAACAGATTTCCTCGGATCCGGAACAGAACAAATTTCAGATTTCAGATTTGAGCTCATTTCAGATTTCCCAGACACTAACTGAATCTCATAGGATCCAGGCCCCTTATAACTCCCTTTTTATAGCTTATACAGATAGCATTTCAATTCAGAATAAATCCGAGCAAATCAGAAATCAGACAAAAATCGGGCAGCTCAACGGCAGTATACGGAATTTACACAAATTTTTCCTGAAAATCAAAATTCATCAAATTCGCACAGAATATAGATAATCACATTTCAGAACATTTATTCTACTGCACAGATAATTTTAGAATATACAGAAAAATCTAGTCGACGAAAAACACCGTCGAATCAAAAATACCCGGACAAAAATCTTCAGAAAATAACCAAAATGTGCACACTCGGCACGTCGACGATATACAGAAAGTTACGCGGTAAAAACTGAGCCAATCAAAAGATACGGACGAAAATCATTAACGGAAATGAAATCCGGACAGAAAACACCGCCAAACACGACGGTTCTGAAAATTGAGAAAGGCGGAATGTGCCTTTCCTTGCGTACAGCAATTTCTCGAACAATCTCCTCGGACGAAAACGGCTCCGCGTCGTCCGAAAATCAACTTTTCCAAAAAGCTTTTCGACTTTCTCTCTCCTCAGGGAAAATCAGATATTTATTTTTAATTTCTCTCTCTTCAAAACGACTGAAATCAGCTTTATAATACACAGATCGGCCCGGCCGATCGCCAGATCGTCCCAGGACGATCAGACCAAATTGGATCGTCCTGGACGGTTCCCAGAACTATTCTCAGGCCGACATTTTCTACAGTGCCGATCGGCCTGGACGATGTCCTCAATCGGCCTGGACGATGTGTACAGAAAATCACCTGGAGCAAACTGGGCACATTCTGGAGCAAATTTTCAACTGATCGTCCCAGGACGATCCAGATCGTCCTGGACGATCCTGGAGCAGATTTTTGATATTACAATCTCCCCAACTTCAGAAAAATATCGTCCTCGACATTATCCAATCCAAACTCAGTCAGAACAAGTACGGGTACGACCGTCTCATGTCAGACTCCTTCTCCCAAGTCGCTTCTCGTGCAGTCCGGTGCTTCCACTGGACTTTAACCATCGGAATCTGTTTACTTCGTAGTTTTCGGACGTCGTACGCCAAAATCAACTATGGCTCTTCCTTATACGCCAGATTCTCCTGAATTTCAACCTCATCAGCAGATACCTTCTTTCCATAGTCAGATACCCACTTCCTCAAAGTGGATACGTGAAACACATTATGCACGTCGGGCATTGAATCAGAAAGCAATAGTCTGTAAGCAGCTTTCCCAATCCTTTCTAGAATTTCAAAAGGTCCAACATACTTTGGACTAAGCTTGCTTACCTGGCCAAATCTGCTCACACCCTTCATCGGACTGACTTTGACATACACAAAGTCACCAACTTGAAATTCAACAAACCTGTGCTTCTGGTTGTAATACTTCTGCTGACGGTCCTGAGCCGCTTTCAACCTATCCTTAATCAAGCTGATATTCTGAGCAGTTTCATCAGCAAAAGGGGCACCCAAAGCCTGTCTATCTCCGATCTCAGTCAGAGTCAAAGGAGTACGGCACTTCCTGCCATACAGAGCCTCGTACGGTGCCATACCGATACTGGACTGGAAGCTATTGTTGTAAGCAAACTCAATCAAAGGGATATGATCTTCCTAGCTTCCGCCAAAGTCCAAAACACAAAGTCTCAACAGATCTTCCAGCACCTGAATGGTCCTCTCAGACTGTCCATCAGTCTGAGGATGAAAAGATGTACTGAAATGCAATTTAGTACCCAAGCCTTGCTGAATGCCCTTCCAAAGTCTGGAAGTAAAACGTCCGTCTCGATCAGATACAATCACGCGAGGCACACCGTGCAATCTGACAATCTCCTTAACATAAACCTGTGCCAAGCTCTCTACTGAATCAGTCTGTCTGATCGGAAGAAAATGGGCTGACTTCGTCAATCGATCCACGACTACCCAGATGGCATCATGTCCTTGTCTAGATCGAGGAAAACCCATCGCAAAGTCCATCGTCACCTCCTCCCACTTCCACTCAGGGATAGACAACGACTGCAACAATCCACCTGGTCGCTGATGCTCTGCCTTCACCAACTGACAGGCCTCGCATCTCGACACAAACTCCGCCACATCCTTCTTCATCCCAGGCCACCAGAACAAAAGCTTCATATCAGCATACATCTTACTACCGCCTGGATGAATACTGTAGCCAGAATGATGAGATTCATACAGAATCTCCTGCCTCAAATCCCCAAACACAGGTACCCACAACCTGTTCTTGCAGAAAATAGCACCAGAATCAGAAATTCAAAGTTCAGGAGTCTTACCAGATCCAATCTGAGCAATCAACTTCGAATAGTCAGAATCTGACTTCTGGGCTTCCTGAATCCTTGTCTCCAAAGTAGACTGAATACTCATCTGAGCCAAATCCAAACCATTGGAGGAAATCACCTCCAACTGCAAGCGCTCCATGTCTCGAATCAGAAAGTCGTCAGAAGTAAGCTGAATACCTGATAATCCAGAAGACTTCTTGCTCAAAGCATCCGCTACCACATTCGCCTTCCCAGGCTGGTACTGAATAGTCAGATCATAGTCCTTGATTAACTCGAGCCACCTTCTCTGCCTCAAATTCAGATCCTTCTGAGTGAAAATATACTTCAGGCTCTTATGATCAGTAAGGATCTCACAACTGACGCCATACAGATAATGATGCCAAATCTTCAAAGCAAAGACAACAGCAGCTAACTCCAAATCATGTGTCGGGTAATTCTTCTCATGTGGCTTTAATTGTCTAGAAGCATAAGCAATTACCTGACCATGCTGCATCAGAACACATCCCAGTCCTTTCAGTGAAACATCACTGAACACCTGAAAACCTTCCGTACCTGACGGAAGTGCTAACACTGGAGCTGAAGTCAAACAGTCCTTCAATCTCTGAAAACTAGCTTCACACTCCGGTGTCCAAATAAAAGGTACTGACTTCTGCGTCAGTCTCGTCAGAGGCGTCGAAATCTGTGAAAATCCTTTCACAAATTTCCTGTAATACCCGGCCATGCCCAAGAAACTACGTACCTCAAATATCGTAGTCGGCCTTGGCCAATCAGCAACCGCCTGAATCTTCTGGGGATCAACAGAAATGCCTTCTCCGCTAATCACATGCCCCAGAATAGAAATACTCCTCAGCCAGAATTCACACTTGGAGAACTTGGCATACAGCTGATGCCGCCTCAAAGTCTCCAACACAATGCTCAAGTGTCTGGCATGCTCATCCTCAGAAGTAGAATACACCAGAATATCATCAATGAAGACGATCACAAACTGATCCAAAAACTCCCTGAATACTCGGTTCACCAGATCCATGAAAATAGCAGGCGCGTTGGTTACCCCAAAAGGCATAACCAAGAACTCATAGTGCCCGTACCGAGTACTGAAAGCTGTCTTCACCACATCAGCTTCCTTCACCTTCACCTGATAATATCCGGATCTCAAATCAATCTTCGAAAACACAGAAGATCCGGAAAGCTGATCGAACAAGTCATCGATCCGAGGCAAAGGATACTTGTTCTTGATCGTGACCTTGTTCAAATCTCTGTAATCCACACACATACAGAGTGTCCCGTCCTTCTTCTTCACAAACAAAACAGGTGCTCCCCAGGGCGAAACACTAGGACGAACAAAACCTCTGTCAACTAACTCCTGAAGCTGAACTTTCAACTCAGAAAGTTCTTTCGGTGCCATCCTGTACGGAGTTTTTGATATAGGAGCTGTACCCGGAAAAACATCGATAGAGAACTCCACCTCTCTATCTGGAGGTAAACCAACCAACTCCTCAGGAAAAACATCAGCAAACTCCCGTACCACTGGGATCTCAGAAACAGAACCAACCTCCAGGTTCAGATCCCGCATTGAAGCCAAAAACACTGGGAATCCTTTCTTCCACATTCTGCTCACCTCTAATGCAGAAATCAGACTGGAGAGAACACCTCGTAAGCCCTGAAATACAACTCTCTCCCCAGCCACAAGCAAGCTCACTTGCTTCTTCAGACAGTCAATCTGAGCCACATACCGACTCAGCCAATCCATGCCCAAAATCACGTCATACGATGAAATCGGCAACAAAATCAAACTAGATTTCCACTTCTTGCCAGCAATATCAATCTCGCACAAGCAAAACTTCCGAGCAATCAAAGGATTCCTAGCCGGTAAAATCACAGACAAAGAAATCGGCAAAGAAACCGAGTCCAAATATAAAATCTCAAAACAGTGCTCGGACAGAAAAG
The DNA here is from genome assembly GCA_022539455.1 of Dendrobium nobile. NCBI lineage: Eukaryota > Viridiplantae > Streptophyta > Magnoliopsida > Asparagales > Orchidaceae > Dendrobium > Dendrobium nobile. The sequence goes on from CM039734.1 coordinate 64,276,062, forward strand.
AATGACTAGCTCCAGAGTCAAACAAAACACGACAGGGCTGATCAGAAATGTAAACCGTACCTGTCACAACATCTGGAGCATCTCGAGCCTCATGCTGACTCAAACTGTAAACTCGGGGCTGCACTGGAGCTGGAGCTGAAGCAACAGAACTACTCGGCTCCCTCTGAACTGTAGGTGGTCTCCGTGGTCCAGAACTAGTACCACCACCTCTACCAGAAAATCCCTCAGGACACGGAGGAACAGTCCTCGGTCTCCCTGCTGAACCAGTAGGTCTAACAGAGCCCTCAGATCGAAACTCAGAACGTCGATCAAAACCCATATGTGGACATTCTGCAATCCGATGTCCTGGCTGACCACATCGGAAGCACAGACCAGCCATCCTGTAGCACTGGCCCAAGTGTCGTCGTCCACAGCTCTGGCACACAGGTGCCGTACTAACAAAAATAGAACTCGTCGTACTGGTAGCAGTACCAGACGACCCTCCACTCCTCCTAGAATCACCAGATCCAGAACCAGGTCCAGGTACAAATCTCCTCTTCCCAGAGGAACCACTGCCTGATGCCTCGCCTCCAAACCTCTTCCTACTCGCAGTCCACTGCTGCTGAGTAGCCATCAGATCGTTCTCTATCAATCGAGTTTGCTCCACAAGCTCAGCGAAATCAGTGATCCGGAATGGTATCAGGGGCTGTCTCAAAGTATCTCGTAGTCCTCTCAGAAATCTGTAGCACCTCTCAGCAGACGTGCTAACCAGCTGCGGAGCGTACCTGGCTAATGCAGTAAACTCAGCCTCGTACTGCATCACCGTCTTGCTCCCCTGAACAAGCCTCAGAAAAGTCTCCTGCATCTGCTGTCGTGCAGAAGGGGGAATAAACCAATCTCGAAATACCTCAGTGAACTCTTCCCAAGTGATCAACCTTAGTGAACTCTTCCCAAGTGATCAAAGAGTTCAGTCTGCCCTGAAATCTGGCTTCTTGCTGGCCTTCCCACCAGTGCTCAGCCTCTCCATCTAGCAAAAACACTGCTAGCGGGACCTTCCTGTCCGCAGGACACTGCATCCCGTCAAAAGTCTTTTCCAACCTCCTCAACCACTCCTCGGCAGCTCTGGGCTCAACAGCGCCCTCAAACCTCGGAGGCTTCAACCTCAGAAGCAACTGCAGATGTCTGTCAAGATCATCAGATCGGACGATAGAAGCTCTGCTCTGAGTCTCGCTCATCATCTGAGCAACAAGCGTAGCAAACTGTGACAGCGTGTCAGCACCGGCCACTGGGGCTGTACTCCCCACTGGTGCTGCTTGACTGGAACTCTGCCCGTCAGTCATGTCTGGGTCTGGCTGATCCATACAGAAAATCCAAAATCTGAAAAACTATCACAAAAACAACACAAAAACAACACAATAAAAAGCCAAACGATCCAAAACTACCCCCAGACAAACTCACTAATCACTTCCTATAGCTCTGTCTGACAATTCAACCAATTTCCAAAACCAGTGCTCTAATACCACTTAAAAGGCTTGTCACGACCCGACCCGACGGGGACGGATCCCGCCCGAGCCGGATCGCGACCAGCTTAAACAGACTAACCAGGATCTGGCTTTGAAATTGATTACTGAACTGAATCTTCCAAAATATTATACACAAAACAAACACACAGAGCTACTATAGAACATCAAATGCAGCGGAACAAATCATCTATATTTTTCTTTCTTTTCCTCAAAACAATCATCTACAAATACAGTGCATGGCTGACAGAAAATAAAACAGAAAGAGCCATGACTGTACAAAAAAATCAAAAAGTACAAAAGTACCTATCACAGATCGGACTCTGAACTCTAGTCCAAGACCTCCTTCCCTTTCCCAGAACCTGAAAACCACCAGAAAGCAAGAGTGAGCTCAACAGCTCAACAAAGTGACAAACCTCCAATCAAAACTCTCAGAATCCAAAACCAAACACATCAGACCCAAATCCAAATCAGAAGCCAAAACGGAGTCGGATAGATATCAGAACAAGTAGATCAAATCAGAACAGATACGGACATATCAAATCAGAATCGAAACAGAACTGAAACAGATATATATCAAATCAGACTCAGATCAGAAATCGGAACAGAACATAACAAACAGAACCGTCCGGAAACAGAAGTCGTATCAATTTAGATACCAGATATCAGATATATAATTCATAGCTAAATTCCCTGACACTGACTGAATCTCATAGGATCCAGACCCCTTATGCCTCCCTTTGTGCTCACGGCACCAGAACAGATGTGCTTATCGCACCAGAATACATATATAGTGCTTATAGCACCTAAACAGATTTCCTCGGATCCGGAACAGAACAAATTTCAGATTTAAGATTTGAGCTCATTTCAGATTTTCCAGACACTAACTGAATCTCATAGGATCCAGGCCCCTTATAACTCCCTTTTTATAGCTTATACAGATAGCATTCAATTCAGAATAAATCCGGGCAAATCAGAAATCAGACAAAAATCGGGCAGCACAACGGCAGTATACGGAATTTACACAAATTTTTCCTGAAAATCAAAATTCACCAAATTCGCACAGAATATAGATAATCACATTTCAGAACATTTATTCTACTGCACAGATAATTTTAGAATATACAGAAAAATCCAATCGACGAAAAACACCGTCGAATCAAAAATACCCGGACAAAAATCTTCAGAAAATAACCAAAATGTGCACACTCGGCACGTCGACGATATACAGAAAGTTACGCGGTAAAAACTGAGCCAATCAAAAGATACGGACGAAAATCATTAACGGAAACGAAATCCGGACAGAAAACACCGCCAAACACGACGGTTCTGAAAATTGAGAAAGGCGGAATGTGCCTTACCTTGCGTACAGCAATTTCTCGAACAATCTCCTCGGACGAAAACGGCTCCGCGTCGTCCGAAAATCAACTTTTCCAAAAAGCTTTTCGACTTTCTCTCTCCTCAGGGAAAATCAGATATTTATTTTTAATTTCTCTCTCTTCAAAACGACTGAAATCAGCTTTATAATACACAGATCGGCCCGGCCGATCGCCAGATCGTCCCAGGACGATCAGACCAAATTGGATCGTCCTGGACGGTTCCCAGAACTATTCTCAGGCCGACATTTTCTACAGTGCCGATCGGCCTGGACGATGTCCTCAATCGGCCTGGACGATGTGTACAGAAAATCACCTGGAGCAAACTGGGCACATTCTGGAGCAAATTTTCAACTGATCGTCCCAGGACGATCCAGATCGTCCTGGACGATCCTGGAGCAGATTTTTGATATTACAGCCGCGCTGTCGCCGAACCCGCGTGCCGTTGCCGAACCCGCACCGTCGCCGCTGCCGCGCTGCCGAACCCTCGCGCGTCGCCCACTGCTTGGTCGCGGGTAAGGTCGGGTCAACCCAGCCGGGTTGGGTCCGGGTTGAAATGTCCGACCCGTTTGCAAAAATGGGTCGGGTTCGGGTTGACCCGTTTATATACGGGTCGGGTGACACCCCTATGTTCCATATCCTAAGAAGGTGCATTTCTTCGATCTAGGATCTAATTTTCCATCCCTGACATGACTATAGGCAGCAAAACCATAAAATGTTCAAAGGAGAATAGTCAGGACTTGCCACATTTATTCTGGAGTCTTCAAATCAATACCATAGTGAGGTGAATGATTGATGGGGCAATAAGCTTTTAAAGTAGTTTCAGTCTAAAAATCTCAATCCAAGCCTGCAACAAATAATATACATCAAGTCCTTTCTAGAATCATTATGTTGTACCTTTTTTGCTGGTCCATTTTGTTGAGGTCTTCCAACACATGTATGATGCCTTACAATACCTTCATCCTTGCAAAACTTATTGAATTCTTCAGAACATAATTCTAAACCATTGTCAGTACAGAGACGTTTGATAAACTTGCCTGTTTATTTCTCAATCAAAGTCTTCTATTGCTTGAATGTTCTGAAGACATATGATTTCTCCTTTAGAAAGAAAGACCAAACCTTTCTAGAGTAATAATCAATAATGGTAAGCACGTATTGAGCAACACCTTTGGAGGGAACACGAGATGGTCCCCATAGATCTGAATGAATATAGTTTAAGGTTCCCTTTATCAGATAAATCGTACCACTGAAAGAGACTTTCTTTTGTTTTCCAAATACACATTTCTCACAAAAATCAAGCTAACTTGTAGATGCACCGCACAGAAGTCCTCTTTTTCTTAGCACGTCCAACCATTTTTCACTCATGTGTCCCAACCTCATATGCCATAATATTGTGACATTTAAATATGTTGAAGAAACTGCACTCGTGCCAGTAACTATGGAACCATCTAACGCATACAAATTTTTTGCAGTCGTCCCTTCATCATAATTTGAGATCCTCTTGACACCTTAAGTGATCCACCTTCACTAGTGTATCGAAACCCCTTGTCATCAAGGATGCTAAGAGAAATCAGTCTTCTATTCAACTTTGGAATATATCTAACAATAGTAATTAGGATTCTAATAAATCCATCAAACATCCTGATCTTCACTATACCAATCCCTGAAATATTGTCAGAATCATCATTCACCATCAAAATAACTCCCAATTCAGAATAATAAAAAATGGAGAACCAATCTCTGATGGGTGTCATATGGAAGGAACATGATAAATCAAGAATCCATTCTGATGTAGATCTCTTTTCATCTTCACTAACAAGCAAGATGCTACCATCATCTTCAGGAGCCACACTAGCTGGACTATATTTCTCAAACTTCCTTTTATCACCTTTCTCAAAATGTTCTTTATTCTTTAGCTTTGGGCTATCAGACTTCCAGTGACCCTTCTTCTTACAACAGTTACTAGTTGTATTCTTCTTTTGAGATTTGGATATTGCTCTGGGCTTATCATCTGATCATCTTTGCTACGATCTTCCATGCATGAACAAACTATCAACTTGCCATGAGGTTGAGGCATGTCCATCTTTCTCGAACAAGTCCTTGGACAAAAGAGACTGTGTGACATCCTCAACCGAAATAGATTCATGTCCATACAAAATTGAATCCCAAAAGTTCTTGTAGGAGGATGGCAAAAACCATAACATCAACAAGGCCAAATCATCATCATCATCATACTCAGCTTCTATCATTTCAAGATCTGTAATAATACTCTTGAATTCATCCAAATGTGTGAGAGTATCCTTAACTTATGTCATATGATGAGAATAAAACTTTGGGTTCAAATAGAGCTTTGTTGATAGACTCTTTGTCCTGGAGATTGACTCCAACTTCAGCCACAAAGCCGCAACGCTGATTTCTTTCAAGCAATCTTGTAAGATATCATTTGAAAGATGCAATAGAATCTGCAATCTTTCCTTCTTATCCTTTAACTCCTCCTCCTGATTAGTTAGGGCTTCAGGCATATTTGCTTTCCCCTCCAAAGTATTGTCCATATAAAGTTGGATGAGTATTATAATCAAAATTACTCTTTTTCTCTCTCTTATAACCACTACAATCCATTCATCAACTAAATAGAATCTAGTAATCTATTTATTCTTTGGCGCATGGTCTATGAAGGCATATTGAATGATAAAATTCATAGTTGTTGACAAAAAACTTCATATCAAGTTAGGTTGGCCAGATAGACTACAACTTCGTTTGTGATAGCTTTCTTACTATTTTATTATGCAATTTTTGAGCTAAAAAATAGTAAGAAAATGGCCTCAAATGAGACCTAAGAGTATCATTAAGAAATAAAATCATTAAATCAAACAAAAACTAATCAATCCCACTCTTCTAGAGAAGGAAAGCAAAATAAACGCATCACTAGAATTCAAGTTTGAATTTTGACATTTTAATGATAAAAGTATGACATTTTATTAAGTGTGGTTGCAGTATATCTAATTCCTTAATGTTCGCAATCTGAACATTTTGAATTTATATCAATACATATATTTAAATTGCTTTTAAAAAGTATGACAGAATGAATTCAAAGTATTTATACTCGATCCTCACTATGCTTTTCTTCTATGAGGTCAACTCCATCATTATTCTCAGCTAAATTTGATAATGATAGTTCCATAATCTGCTTCGGCTTGAAAACCACCCGATCCCTGGCCTTCAATTCCTCCCCAATTCTAATTGTAGCCCAGAACAAGAACCTGTAAAGCAATGCCATCCCAAACAAGACACAAAGATCAACCCACTTTGAATAACCCACCTGCATCTGCCAATAATCTCTCACTATCTCAATTCCTTGAATTGTAGAATTCCCTCCATTTTGACTATCACTACTTGGAAACGTTAGCCCAATGAACTCATTTTTAAAGAGTCCTTGGTTTGCATATCTATGAATGGAAATGTAATAAGTTGGATACACCCACATCGGCTTCGGCAAGTCATTTGGCAATCTAAAAAATCCGCAGGCTAAGATCATCCACCCTTGGATGCCGGCGCCGGTGATGATGCCCATGAGGAAGTCAGGAACGATGGCGGCGACTATCATCATCAGACTTTCGATGAGGAGCATGCTTGAGTATATAATGAGGTAAAAGAAAATGAAATGGTCTGCGTCTCGCTGGAGGTCGGCCATGAAGTAGGAAATGATGGCAGGGATGAGAGTGATTAGAAGAAGAAAAGGCATTGAGGAGAGTGAGTTTGAAATTGTGAATGCTACAACACTGTAATGCCCGTTAAGCTGCTCTCTATAAAAGATCTGCAAATTCAAAAATGGTGAATGGCTATTAAATGTGTTTCGAGATGTTCAACAATGTCAACTTCCAATATATAGATCAAAAGCTTTTCAACAAATGGCTTGGTGACTGGGGTTGTCAAAATCAGGTCATAGGTCGGGTTCGGGTACAACCCGAAATTGACCCGACACTGTTCGACCCGACCCGAACCCGATCCGTTTTTTTAAACGGGTCGGTTTTTTGAACCCAAACCCGATCACTTCGGGTCCGGGTCAACCCGAACCCGACCCGCTTCGGGTATGTTTTACTAAATTTTTTTATTTAATTTGATTTATTTAAATCTAAATCAAATTAATATAAAATTTGCTTCAATCAATTTAAAATAAATCAAGCTTAATTTAATTTGAGCAACAATATTTATTATGTTTTAGAAATTTCATTTACTTATTTCATAACAATCTTTTAAAACCCTCATGAATTAATTAAAAATGGGTCAAACATGGTTGATTTCGGGTTTTCGGGTCAACCTGAACCCGACCCGGTTTTACAAACGGGTTGACCCGAACCCGAAATTTTTGGGTTGTGTTCGGGTTGATTTTTGGGTCGGGTCAAATATTGACACCCTGCTAGTACTTTTTGTTTGTAAGTGTGAAAGTAAACAAGAAAGTCTTACTGACCTTAAGATCTTCCACAAAGGAAGGGAATCCACCTATTGCCAGAAAAGTGAAATACACAGCTATGAAGGTCAACAATGCGCCTCTTGCCTAAAATGTTAATACACTTTTAGTATTAGAATGATAACATTCTTAAATGATAAAGCAAAGGCATTGGGATCACCTGAATTGATTCATAATCAAATCCCACATCATAGAAAAGTGTTCCCAAGCAAATACCAAGAGCAGCATAAAATGCTAGTCGAAGCCAATAGTAGCCTGGATCTCTGTACATGTTTTTGAAAGATCTCTTTGTAAGAACTGAGCATTGAGTAATAAATCTAGCTTGTTCTTCTTTCTTCACCGATTTTCCTTCCTACAAATATAAATCTTAATATTATTTTATTGCTTTTAATCATAACAAACACATTAACCTGTTTGTAACTTACCATGCTGCTTATTTGAGCAACTTTCCTCAACATATCTTGGCAAATATTCGATGATTTGTATGAATTTATTAGAATATCAATGGCTTCTGATGTATTGTTTGTTCTAACATAGCTCCCACTTTGTCCGATCACCTGAAAGAAGTAAGCAAATGAAAAAAATATTAATTTGACAAACGGATCTAAGGAATCACCGAGTGCAAGGGCATCTCCAACTGAAAATCCCATATTCACTCCAAAATACAGTGGAACTAAAAAATGCCGTGATTCATCTCCAATCGAACTCCATCTTGAGCCCTTCAACGCCTTTTTGCGTGTTTCTTCAGCAAATTCGATAGAGCCAGAAAACTAGCATAGGTGAATAGTGCACGTCAATATTGACGTCGCACTGTTCACCCACAACCAACTAGAGGAAGTTTTGTCGTTTGGCTGGAGCTCGCGAGCGGTTGGAGTTCGGTTGGAGAAGGCCTTAGAGAAAAATAGGGAAGTTAGGAATCTGACCATATCAAAATCTTTATTGATTGTTCGTAGAAAATGGTCAGAAGGGTTCCTCATTTGTGGACATGGAAAGCCATGGGTTGTAAAGAACTGCAACAAAAGTAGTTGACACTTTAGCAAAACATAATAAATAGTAACTTTCATGTGTAACATAAAAGAAGCTTTGTATGGTGATTTCTACATAAAATGTTAGCGTAGTTTGCTTTAAATGAAATAAGTACCTCTGTAGTTGACGATATAGGGCCAAAATAGATTGTCTTGCCAGCGCACAAAAGGCAAAGATTGTCAAAGAGCTCAAATATTTCAGAACTTGGTTGATGGATGGAGGTAATGACTGTCCCATCATATTGTCGAGCTTGGTTTACAATTCTGCTCATAACATGATATGATGCGGCACTATCAAGCCCACTTGTGGGCTCATCAAGGAAGAGGAGCTTTGGGCGAGTTAGGGTCTCTATGCAAATACTAACTCTCTTTTTCTGCCCGCTACTAATGCCCTTAGTGGTCCTTCCTCCAATTCTAGTGTCCATGGCATCTTTCAATCCCATTTCTATGATTACCTTATCAGCTCTCTCCCTTTTTTGAGACTTAGACATCGAATCAGGGAGCAATAACTCTGCAGAGTAGTAGATGGCCTCTTTGACTGTTAATGTGGTCATTAGAACATCTTCATGGGTGACATATGCCTGTGAAAGTTTTAGAAATATAAGATATCAAGGTATTAATGCTAAGTGCGTATAAATTAAATCTAAGTTTTAAAGAAATATTGTTTTAAGTGTAACTAAACATTAAAATTGACCCTTATTTTTCTCGAATAAAAAAGTGTTTGGAGTTCAATAATAAAAGATTCAATCTAACAATTTGATCCGGACACAACTCAAAAAATTTAAGTTCAACTTGAAATGAATACTATCGAATTATTTTTCGGTCTAAATTATAAACCCGATTATTATTCAGATCGGGGCCAAATTGATCCGAGTAACGTAATATCAAATTGAAATTAACCAAATTAATACTCGGGTTCATGTTGGACGTGTTTGAGTCAAGTAAATTGTGTTCAACATGTCATATTGGATTTAATTGGCTGTGTTGACAAAAAAAAAACTACATAATCCTTATGATAAATGAGTTGGATGGGTTTATTTCAGTCAAGTGGGTTCAAATAAATTTGGATTCGGATCAACAAATTAGGCTTAAAACAAATAGATTTGGATCTAATAAATTTAACCTATTAACTCAAATTGATACCCCATAATATCAAATTTTTAGTAACAGAATCTTAGAAAATTAGGCAATATTATATATTGGATACAGCTGGTGCATATCTATTATATTTAATATTTCTGCTCGTTTCTGCATGTTAGTATTTCCGACAAAAATAATTTTATATGCACAAATGTAATGGCAACTTCAAGTTGGAAAAGCTTTAGCTGAGGCGAGTGCTTATACCGACGTTCCATATGCCAGTGTCTGCGTTTGCCCATTCACTAGAACTATTCCTGATTTGGACATGCGAGATGTTAATCGTCCTGTAAAGAAAAAAAAAAAATTTTAAAGTCGTACAAATTTGCAACATTATCTGAAATTTCATGTCTCATATAGATTTAATCCCGTCAGATTGCCTACTCCACATGATGTTCGGGATATCTAGTTTAGGCTTCGTTTGGGACGGCTTTTTTACTGTTTTTTTAAAACGGAGTTTTAGTACAAATTTTTTTATTTTTGTACTAAAAAGGATAAAAAAACCGTCCCAAACGAAACCTTAGAGTTAGAGGTAAACAATAGTAATTTTCGTAAGTCTAAATATTTTTATATAATATTACTAATATCTTAAATTTTGAATATATTAAACAGAAATATTTTAGGTGGTTGTTTGAAATTAATGCAAGAATGAAAAATAATTTTCAAAAGAGAGGTTTCAATCATTTGAGAGATGTGTTTATTGATATTATAAAGTCAGACAAGTGCCCCTTGTGGCTTGGAGAGGGTGTATGGGGTGAATTGATTAGAGCTTGGGCCAACCCGACTAGAATACATTAGGAAGAGGGAGAATAATAAGCATAATAAAACATCCAATTGTGAGGGCTTGGAGAGTTCTCTCCATACTAGTGGTTTAGTGCCTCACATCGAGCATAAACAATGACTAGCAAAATCATAACTCTTGTTACACAAACAAGTTAAGCATCATCTTTGTGAAATCCCTTAAGTAAAAAGAAGCTAACTCTTAAACATTGAGGTGCCTTTTGATTTAATTGTTGAAATTTCATTAATGAACTCCACAGTTAAGTGTGCTCATCTGGGAGTAATTTTAGGATGGGTGACTTACTGAGAAGTTACACCGACATGACAAAACCGTGTGCCGCTTAGGCCAAAGTGAGACAATTTCTCGATAGTTAAGAGTTTGTGATGTTATAAATGGTATCAAAATAATACACAAGTCGGAAGATGGGAACTAAGTGTCATACATGACAAAGTGCTATGCCATGTGAGCCACCTATTGAATTCTGTATGGGACAAAGTGCTACATGAAGGGAGCCACAACTTGAACTTTTAGGGGCCACCTATAGAATCTTATGAGTCTGGTGGATGATTCTGGGATAAAAATGTTGAGGAGGATGTCAATTACTTAAGTGGGGGAGATTGTAAAATCCCTTAAGTGAAAAGAGGCTAAACGCTTAAACATCGAGGTACCTTTTGGAGCAATTATTGGGATTTCATTAAGATTGCATTTAAGCATACTCATCCTAGAGCAATTCTGAGATGGGTGACCTACTGGGAATTTACAATGACATGACAAAACCGTGAGGCTCTTAGGTCAAAGCGAACAATATCTCGATAGATAAGAATTTGGGCTGTTATAATCTATTGAAATTATTTTATGTTCATTATTTTAAGAAGATTTTTTATAGAAAGATGTACTTAATAGATACTGTGTTAGAACTGCACACACACACACACTTCAACGCCATGCAAGATGATCACCAATGGGTTGATCAAAGATTAAAAAAAGTTTCTATGAGTTTTAAAAATTCTATAGTGTTCATGTGTACAATTTTTATCTAAATGGGTTTATATGTATTCTATTTCTCACATGGTGTCAACCTTCCACTGGCGAGGCATCCTTTTTGGGATCTACACAATTCTCTGCCCACAACACATGGTCACAGGCAGTGGGAAGTAGTCAGTCAAAGGGTGGTTGTACTCACAGTTCTTTGACTACAACACGTGGTCAAGAGATATCTTTCGTATTAAATCTTTTAAGTCATTTGAAAAACTTTAATTTTGAACATATATTCATACCCACTTGAAAAGCATTAGCACTTATAAAATTATTAATCTTATCATAAACAATAATCTTTATAGTTATAATTCTATCTCTAGTTCTATTAATTTCTACAATATTACTCTTCAAATTCTTATCTTTAATCACATTTATACTGTTCTAATACGACTCCTAAATGAACACTATAGTCTAAATTCTAAACTATCAATCTCCTCAGCTTTCTTTCCAGCCCATTTAATTTATTGAATGCATAGAATATTTATCTTCTTATAAATTATAAAATATAATAATTTTATTAATTTGCATATAAGAGAACATATATTTCAAATTACTATTCTAATTATAATTTTATGAACTAACTTTTTTAAATAAATATGGATAAGAAATAAAATAAAATAATATATTATCATATTTATATGACAGGAAATTGCTCTCATTCTGAAATCGCATGAAGAACAACGCATTGGTGAATTGGTCAGAATTAATAGATGTAAAAATTTGTCTTATAGTTAATAGATGTAAAGATTTGTCTTATGGTTAGGCTATTTTAGTTATGAGATAATATTGCAACATTGGCGTAGATAGCGGAGGAAATAATCTTTTAAAAATTATATGAAGAGAGCACAGACAATCCTTAGTGCAAGCACTAAATACACATAGCAATTTGTTTGAAATTCCCTTTAAAAGTTTAATTCGAAGATTTTTAGTCTCAATAAAGATAAATAAATGAAAAAAATTGATCAGAACAGCTTTCACAGAAATAACCATAACATTTTTTTTGATGTATTTGTATATATTTTAATATTAAAAAAAATATTTTGCATCTTAAATATATGCTACTAATATTTTTTTTTATTGAATAAGGATTTTTTTTGTTGCTTGAATTGAAGAAAATTAAGCAAAAGATTTGAAGTTTTCTTAGGCTTCGTTTGGAGCAGCTTTCTTATTGCTTCTTAAAGTAAATTTTTAGTAAAAAAACTAAAATTTTGATACTTAAACTCTGTTTTAAAATGCAATAAAAAAGTCATCCCAAACGAAGTCTTAGACTTTATTTTGGGTGACTGTCTTACTACTTAAAGCAGCTTTTTAGTAGAAAAAATTATTTTTTGTAATAAAAAGCTGTTTTAAGAAGCGGTAAGAAAGCAGTCCAAAACGAATTCCTTAATTTGTTAATTTATTATTAATCAAAAGTTACTGGTTTTGATTTTTTTCATCTTCTTCTACTAAAATTCTCATCATGCAGACTCGGAAAAAAAATTTAATACTTAACAAAAACTTGACTTAGTACCGGCAAGGACATCCAGGAAAGTGGTTTTTCCGCAACCGGATGGGCCCATGACGGCTAGAACTTGGGCAGGCTGGGCAAACCCGGTGAGCCCAGAGAGGATTGTGGTGGACGAACCTTTGCCGTCCGATGCAGTCACCCAGAGATCCTCCCACGTTAGATACACCGGGACATCTTCTCTCTCAGGCTGAATGCTTGACTCTTGTTCTGCCTGCTGACAATTAAGCCTAGTCCAGCGTTCGGATGGCCGCCTAAATGGGTCCTTCCAATTATCAGTTGACACCGAGCGGGGGGAGCTCGTCAAGTTGGAGGCCATGGAATAGAGAAAGTTTTGTCTGAGGGAGATTTGATTGCGTTTTGGTTATGCCTTTTATTATATGAGGTGTACTTATAGAGTATCGATCACCACCTTATGAGTTTGATATGGAAAAAGATTTTGTTGCGTTATTTGAATATGTCAAAATGCCAAAAAAGATAACTTTTTTTTTTTATGGGCATAGTTTTTGATAGATCGTTGTTATTTTCATTAAGAATTTGGAAATAAATAAATAAAATAAAATATTTGAGCCATTGATATTGAAACATTATTAAAGTGTTGCATCTTATAATATTCACGGTGATGGAGAAATATAAAGTTTAATGTCTTAGTTTTGTATGAAAATCCAGTACATAATCAAATAAAAAAGAGGGTGTAGCATTCATAAGAGACACTAGAATTTTTATGTGAAAACTCCTGAAAAAAAGGGGAAAATCACAGGGTCTGACCTAGTTTGAATGAATCTACTAGCGTTTACAGTCAATAACAAAGGAGGCCCTTCCTTGTAATTTAGGGTTTAGGGTTTAGCCTTGGTTTGATGTAGCAAATATATATCATATAGAGTGCATTACATGGTAAGGATTGGAAGAATCAGTATTAACATGTTTGTTTGGTCGGCAGAGCCATAGTCAGCGGGCGACGGAGACGGAGCTCGGAAAGATCATAGTGGGGTGGCGGTGGTCAGAAGGATCTTAGTCGGCGGACGACGAAGATTGGAAAGATCGTTGTCAAATAATGGAGGACGGAAGGACCATAATCGATGATCAACAAAGACCAGAAAGACTATTATCAAGAGACAGAGGGTGGAAGGATTGTAATCAGCGGGCCACGGAGGTCAGAAAGGTCATAGTCTGGCGATGGAAGTAGGAAGGACTGAAGTCGGGAGTGACGGAGGTCAGAAAGACCTTAGTATGGAGACGAAGGTCGGAAGTACTATAGTCGAAGGGCGACGATAGTTAGAAAGACCTTTGTCTGTAGACGGAGGCAGGAAGGTCTATACTCGGCAGACGATAGTGCTCAGAAAGACCATAGTCAAGGGACGTAGGTCGGAAGGACCGTAGTCGGCGGGCGATGGAGGTCGGAAAGATCATAGTCTGGCGACGGAAGTCGGAATGATTGTAGTTGATATGTGACGATGGTCAGAAAGACTGTAGTCTGGTGACGAAGGTCAGAAGAACAGTAGTCGGCTGGTGACGGTGGTCGAAAAGATCATAGTCGGGTGACGATGGTCGAGAGGAAATTCAACGATAATCGATGGCTGACATAAATCCAATAATACTTGGTGGCCGGGCTGAAGTCCGACAATGATCAGTGGTCGGGCGTAAATCCTGCAATCGTTGTTGGTCGGGCGGAAGTTTGTCAATGGTTGGCGGGCGTTAATCCGGCAATAGTCGGTGGCTAAGCAAAATTCTGACAACAATTGATGGCCGGGTGTAAGTCTGATGACAGTCGGTGCTCGGGTGGTGGTGGAGGAGGAGCTTGGTGGTAAGAGAGATTTCATATTTCTTTTCCTTTCCTTTCTTCTTTCTCTTCCTTGTTCCCCTAATCCTCTCTTTCCTCTTAATGAGTAATTAGGGGCCTATTATAGTTTTTTGGGAGTGGCATAAGAGTAAATAGAGAGAAAATCATGGACACGTTGGAAGTGATTTGAAGGGACGGTCGATATCGCTTTCCTTGATCATGAACAATTTATTGAGTATTTGAGTGACCTAATGATGTCCAAATTTGATGACCTTGGGCTCGTTTGATTCGTCTCATCGTGCTGCTCGATTCGACTATAAACTTGTCATATTTGGAAATTGTTTGGTCATTCAATTTATATTTTGAACCTTATAAATGCATTTTAGGTCTTCGATTTGAACCAATTTGGGCTTGAATTGAGTCGGTTTTTCTTTTTTTAGGTTCGTCTTTTCAGTACATTCAGTTCGACTATAAGTTTGCTGAAATCGGAGTTCGGATGACCCCATATTTAATTTTAGAAGCTTCGAATGTGCTTTTGCCTTGAAATTTGTGCTTGATAAATTTTTGATGATATATCAAAATGTATCATTGTTAAAATTTAAAAAAAAAATTATATTAATTTTTGGCCTAAGTATTTGAGCTAAAAACTTATGAATTGATTATTAGATCAACTAAATTTTATTTTCAGTAAACCAATAGTTGAGTAGTCCACATCTATAAGATTGATAAATTATTTTAATAACAATGTAATGAACCTAACGATACGAAGAACTTATGGATCTTAATCCAAACAATTTGTAATTAAGTATTTGGAAGCATATTTGAAAATTTTCTCGAGATTATTAACGGGTCAAATGTTCTCAAATTTTTTGTGATTATAGCGAAACAAGCACATTGATATGACAAATTCAAAGAAGCCAATAAAATATAATTTCAAAATTATTAAAGCCTGTAGATGTCCAATAATCATCATATAATTAAGAGGTAACTCTTAGGATTGTTTGATGGTGCTTTTACATACTTTTTGTTGACATGATTGGACTAACCTTCTAAAAAAATTAGTATATTTGTCTTTTGTCGTTTTTCATTGACATTCATCTAATGCATATTAACGATCAACATTCGATATTTAATACCTACCTTCTTGATTGCCTTGTTCCCCCACCTATCAAGAGGATGACTTAGCTAACCAACACCTATCACCTAATCTCCAAAGCATACCATGGCCTCATGCATTGACATAAAGTTTCTTCTTAACAAACTCTTCACTAAAGATATATAGAAAGTTATTCAACATCTACGGGATCTTTGTTCATTAGAAGTGTTATTCTTAATGGGGGAGATAATTAACTTTGAATCTTTACACCCTTGAGAAAGCTCCAAATTAAGAAAATGTAGATCTAACAAGTAGATGATATCTCCAACAATGATGTTTTCATTTTTTTATTCTTCCCCTTAAAAATTGCATTGCTCCATCTCATAATATTATGGGTTATGTTTTTAAAACCCACATCAATTACTTTTCTAGAGTTTCTGCAATTACTGCTACTTTCTATTAGGTTTGTTTTGATATGGACAAATTTGTTTAGAAAGAGACAGCCAAACTACCCATATTGAATCAGTCTTTAAATTTCAACTTCAATTTTTTTTTTTCATGCTTTAGTGTTAATATTGATCCTAATTTATGGGTTATAGTTTTAATAGTTATGGCCACTTAATAGTTTTTAAACCATAAATAATCATAGAAAATTGACATGGGATTTGTTAGGGGATGCATTCCATAACATTTATTTGGATAAATGTAATTGTCAAGGTGGCCATGGAGGAGAGATTGATTTTTTTGATTGCTCATGTTTTCTTGGTTAATATGGCTGGGTTGCCACTTCCTAAGCATTCGTATGCTTGCTCAAGGCTATATATATATATATATATTATATATATATATATATATATATATATATATATATATATATATATTTTAAAACCAAACACTTATATTAAAGATAATGAAACGATTACAAACTACAATATTACGAAAAGAAAAAGAACAAAAGAAAAGAAAAAAACCAAACCAAAAGCGGCTCAGTTAGTGGATGAGGCTCCCAGCACCACCAAAACCCACCAGGACCGTCCAAAAGGTGGAGAAAATAGCCGACCCGAACCAACCCGAAAAAACCACAACAATGGTTGCCACAAGCAAGGTATAATGATGCGAGCCCCAAGCCCATCATTGCCCATTCAACGATAAAACGACAAACCACAAAAAGAGAAAAACACTCCACAGAAGAAACTAACGCCTCCGGCGACCCCTGCCTCTGCCACGAGATCCACCCCGAGACCCAAAAGAGGAGGGTCTAACATTAGCAACAGTGAAATCACCACCCGGGTCAGAACCACCACAAAAATCCGGCGACGCCAGACCAGCAGCATCAGAAAAATCGGAGTCAGATTCACCCGCAGACGACTCCAACCAGTTCAAATGATTCCTAATATCCAGTCCAGAGCTGTCACCTAATGAATTGCCCGCAAATCGCGTATCAACTAAATTAACAGGAACTTCGATGTAATTATTTGAAATCGTAGAGCTCGCATTATGAGCTGGAGGCAAAGGTTTAGGTAAAACCACAGGAGGCTCACCCACAGAATTTACCGGCACAACCTCAACACAAACTGACGGTAAAGTAGGAGGAAAAAACGGCACAGCATTAGGAGATAAGACAAAATTAATATCCAAATCCTCCTCCAGTCTAGCACCGACCTCGACAGAAGCAGGTATAGAAGCATTAGAATTATTTTGCTCCAAACCAACACCATTAGAAACATCAGTAACCACATCAATAGGAGAAGCACACCCCTGAGCCAAATCATTTAGCACACCCGCAGGAGGAGAACCAACCCGACAATTAACATCAGGCCCAATCAAACCCTCCACAACAGCAGATTGATTAAAAATAAGATTTTCACCATCCAAAACTGCAGGCTCTAAGACAACATTACAGAAATTAGCAGAATTACCACCACCAGGAGCAATAATAGGATTTTCAATAGAATTAGGGACAGTAGGAGTTTCCAGAGGAGCAGAGGAGGCACCCGGGGCTGGTTTGGATGAAAATTTAGGACATTCCGATTTTTTATGACCTAAGGTCTTGCAATAAGAGCAAAAATTTGGCATGCCCTCAAAAACGACTTTCTGGACATACCCAAATTTCTCCGGACCCAACCAAACAGTATCAGAAAAGGATTTGGTGACATCAAGTTCAACAAGAACACGCGCAACAGATGGACGGGATCCAGCAGCCGTAGCCTGATCAGTATGAATCGGCCTGCCAAAAACTGATCCCAAACAAAAAGTATACGGGAAGAGAAAAGATGGGGTCGTAAACCAGGAAAAGACAACCAAACAGGAACGATCGGAGATTCATCCGACAAATCAATAACTGGAGACCACTTAATAACTTTCATAAAACAGCCATAAACTAGGTAAGATCTGTGAGCAAAAACCCTAGCATAATCCATATCATTGGCAAGCTTAATTAAAACATTCGCTTGATCCAACAAAGTCACTGAAAACTCCCCAGAAAGTTTTAAGATAACAAAAAATCTACGAATGGAATCTAAAGAAGGACGCTTAAGGGGAAATCTCCCCACCAACGCAAACTCAAAAGGCTTAGCTAGATGCAAAAATTCTTCCTCCGAAAACCACAGAGAAGGCATTCCCCGATTCGAAGAAATACGAAATTCCGGAAAAACACTCGAATCACTAGAGCCAGATAGAGCATCCTTAAATGATTTAGGATGCTTACCCGAAAGGAATCCAGGATCAAGCAACTTTTTAGCCATCAAGAAGCGTACCGGCGGCAAGGAAGAGGCGGCGCTAGGGCAAAAGCCCTAAAAAGGCGAAACCCTAGCAGACGGAGAGACGGGGGCGTCGAGAGGCAATAACTCATAGTTGCACCATTCTCAGCAAAAAAAGATTCCCTTCAATGCTCAAGGCTATTTGAATTGCTTTCGATGGATATTAATGTCCTTATTAATTGTAAATTAGGCCTCAATAGGAGTGACGAGATTTGTGTAGGATTGAGATCAATCCCATATTTGCCTTAAGGAGAGATAATCGGGGCACAAAATTCTAACAAAAAATTCTTGCAGTAGTGCAAGGTCTATAAAGAGAATATTGTGAGGGTTTTTTTGTTATAATTTGATGTCCTGATTATTTCTCCTTTAACAAAAATATAAGATCATGCTTTATGGTGCCGAATGTTGGTCATTAAAAGAGAAGCATAATACTAAGTTAAATGTGGCAGAGATGAGGATGCCCAAGTGGATGAGTGGCTTTACCCTTAGAGATAGGATATGAAATGAGCATATACGTGAAAAGGTTGGAGTAGCTCCAGTAGAAGATAAGATTAGAGAGAGTCGCCTTAGATGGATTGGTGGCATAAAACGGTGGCCTTCCGATGACCCGGTTAGGAGAGTAGAGGTATTAGATTTGACTTATGTTAAGAAAGGTAGGGGTAGACCTAAAAAGACTTGGTTAAAAAATATTAGGAATGACCTTTCTTTATTAGATTTAAACGAGAATTTGACTTTTAATAGGACACAATGGAGAAAAAGGATTCATGTAGTCGACCCCATGTAGTGGGATAAAGGCTTGATGTTGTTGTTGTTGTTGTTGTTGTAACAAAAATATAAGATCGAGACGACCACGAGGGATTTATATTTGTAGCTTTGTTAGCAGGATTAAATCCCTATCAAGAACAAAAGTTGCGTGGACCTGGAAAAATTATTCTGTGAGGACACCGAATGCCGTCCGGAGATCAATCAGAATGCGCCACGTCACCTTGTGCTCGGTACCGACTGCTCGTTACCGCGGCTTGGTGACGCTGACATGGCGCGTTCTGATTGGTCTCTGGACAGCATTCTGCGTCTGATCTCCGCAAAGAATAATTTCTCATGGACCTGACATCATTATCTATGAGTATTATTTTTTATGTTGAACAATTCCTTATTCGTTGACTCCATATCTAGGCTAGTATGTGTAAGAACCAGCTATGAATAAGCCAGTTATCAATGTCTCTCGCATTCATATTTGTCTTAGTTGCCCGGAAATCTTAATTTAAGGTATCTGGAATCCTCTGCCTGTTTCATACCTAAAGATCCCAACTTTCACTGCCCATAAGCAAGCTTATATGTTCGTCCGATGAAGATGTAAATGACAATGGGAACTAAGAATGCTTCTAAATTCAGTTGTCAAAGTTTTCAGTAGCATATCTGCACCATCTATTGGACTTCTTTCTGGCATTTAAATTGTCGATTTGAAAATTTATTTTTTGATAAAATTATTCATAAAAATAATAATTTTTTCTCCGACCGTATTCATCAATTCAGAATCGATTGGTAATCCTAATTGTTTTCGTCCAATGATTTTCATTTAATCTAAAGAAGTATTATTTTTTCTGTTTTATCTTTTGTCAAAAAATAATTTTTCATCAAGTTTTATTTTGGAAAATTTCTTTTATTTTTGTACTTTACTAAGATATTTTCATTGAGAATTTATATATTCTGATATAGCCTTTTTTCAGAAATTATTATATATTTTTAATATAATAATTTTCCACTTAAGTGCTCTTTTGAAAAAAAAAACTAATATCATTCAAAAAATTTTTTTTTTTGATGAAATCGTTCATGGGGGTTTAATATAAATTAAAAGAAAATTTATTTAATATAAATTAAATGAAAATCAGAAATATTCTTTGATGAAAATATTTTTTCCAAAAACTAATTTACATAATCATAAAATTTATTTTCTAATGTAGCATCAACAACAACAACAAATCCTTATCATACTATGTGGGGTCGGCTACATAAATCCTTTTTTTTTCCATTGTGTCCTATTTAGAGTCAAACTCTCATCTAAATCTAATGAAGAAATATCATTTCTAATATTTTCTAACCAAGTCTTTTTAGATCTACCTCTACCTTTCTTAACACAAATTAAATCTAATAAATCTACTTTCCTAATTGAGTCATCGGAAGGTTGTCGTTTTTGTGACCAAACCACCTAATGCGACTCTCTCTAATCTTATCTTCCACTGGAGCTACTTCAATCTTTTCAAGTATATGCTCATTTTGTATCTTGTCTCTAAGATTAAAGTCACTAATTCACCTAAGCGTCCTCATCTCTACGACACAACTTAATGTTAAGCTTCTCTTTTAATGGCCAACATTCTGCACTAGGTCTCACTACCATCTTATAGAATTTTCCCTTAAGTTTGAGAGAGACTTTTTTATCACACAACAAGCCGATGCATTCCTCCATATCAATCCAACTTGAATTTTACTAATAATATCTCCATCTATTTCACCATCACTCTGAACAATATACCCAATATATCTAAAATGTGCACTCTTATTTATGACTTGATCGACCAAAGTCACAATCCCCCACCATATCTATTATTACTAAAATTGTACTCCATATATTCAGTTTTAAGTCTACTCAAACTAAAACCTTTAGAAGCTAAGATTGACCTCCATAATTCAAGTATACGTTCAACTCCCTCTCTAGTCTTATCAACAACAAGAATATCATCAACAAAAAACATACACTATGGTACAACCTCTTACAAATGTCTAGCGAGCAGACCAAAAGCACGAGTGGCGTGGGTGTTGCAGATGGACGAGCCAAAATCAAACGTGCAGTTGTGCACATGGATGAACGTATAGTTGAGCAACAAAAACAAAAACAAAGAATCAAGAACCTTGAAATCAAACGGGTGGCTCGTATGAAGTCGCAGGTCGGAGACCGCATGAGTGCCTAGGGGATACTTGCGAGCCAAAGTGGGCTCGATGCTGGCGGGGGTGTGTCGCCCAGAAGCAATATGTGGGCAAAAAGCACGCATGAGCTAGCAATACACAAGGCATAGGCGTGCGAATCACGGGAGAAACAATAAGGGACGTAGGAGCACGTGGTTTATAATGCACAGGAGTGCGAGCTGGAGCCATTGATCAAAACACACAGTGGAGCATGGCGTTCCTCGTGGAGCTAGTGCAGCAAGCGTACATGTGATTCTTTGATCGTAAAATTGGACTAAGATGAAAATTATTGTGTATTGATCTGATTTTAGTTAAATTGTTCCTAGGCCCATCATATCCTATATTATTTATATAGAGAGAGGAGCATTGTGATGTAAGATACCCCCTCTTAATTGTAATGCCCATTTAATAAGAAAATAAATAATTCCCTACTGTTGTCTTCTCCCTGTCTTCCCCCTCCCTCTTTCTTTTACAAGAAGGCTCAAGAAGAGCCCTTCTTCCCCAAGATAGCATAACAACATATAATTTAATGTATTTGTATATCCAATATCTAAATTTTTATATTTATTCATGTAACTCTCAATGTATAATTTATAATTAATTATATAAATATATAAATGACATAAATTTTAAATATATAATTTATAATAATTTTATAATTTATACATAAATTTCCCAATTTTCCCCCTTAATTCCACCAAGTGCTTACTATAAATTTTGTTAACTCAAATCCAATGTGAAAAACAACCGATATGTGCCACAAATAATAATAATTATGTATAACTAAAGACATTTATGCAGAAAAAAGGAAAGATATATATTTCTACATCCATTTTCCATCAGAGAATAATTCTCTGGTTTAGTACACAAATTCCACAGATTACATTCATATTAATTATCTCCAGTGATGATGATATGCAGCATCCCATTGGTCTTCCTCTACTTCAAACGCTCACTAACTTTAACTGTAACAAAAAACAGCAACCTATAAAGCACCGCCATTCCAAACAAGATAGTAAGATCAACCCACTTTGAATACCCAACCTCCATTTGCCAAAAACTCCTCACTACCTCCTCTCCAGAAATTGTGGAATTCCCTTCATTTCCTTGAAATGTTAACCCAATGAATTCGTTCTTGTAATATCCTTGATTTGCATACTTGTGAAATGCAATATAGTAAATTGGGTACTTCCATACTAGCCTCGGCAAGTCATTCGGCAGCCGAAAGAAGCCGGAGGCTAAGATCATGCCGCCCTGGATGCCGGCACCAGTTATGATGCCCATGAGAAAGTCGGGGACCAAGCTAGCGACTATCATCATTAGGCCTTCAACGAGTAGCATGCTTGAGTAGAGAATAAGAGCAAAAAATATGAAGTGTTGTAGGTCTCGTTGGAGGCCGACTAGATAGTAGGCGACGGAGGCGGGAATGATTGAGACGAGGAAGAGGAAAGGTGCTGAGGAGAGCGTGTTTGCGATAATGAATGCAGAGGGACCGTAGTGGCCGTTGAGCCTCTCCCGACGGAAAATCTAAAATGAAATTAGCATGAAAAATTATAAGTTAATACTATAAGAAAAATATATATTTTTCATTTATTTAAGGCAATAATTATAACATATGGATCATTTCATAAAAAAAAAAGTATATTTAGCTTATTTTCTATTTAGATTGCATAGCCGAATAGATATTACAAAGCAAAAAAGTATACTTTCTAAACAAAATAACATTTAAATTAGTGCAACATATAAGTTAATTATCATGACAGCATTTGAATCAATAAATTAACAGCCGGCATCCAGCATATATTAGCATCGAGTTCTCATTCTCTCAGTATTCTAGAATGGGGTAATTTTGTAAAAAATATGAAGTATTTTATAAAAACACATTTCACATAAAGTTAGCTTATTTTAACGTCGTTCATAAGGTATTCGTCCAAAACTTTCTGTTAAAAATCTGTTTTTTTTCAATTTTACATATGAAAGAAAAATAAGTGTATATGAGCAGAGATAGGTTTTGAAAAGAAAGACAGCCACTTGAGAATTTTCAGTTTTTTGTTATGAAATTATGTGATTTAATATAATGCACTATGAATATTAAATTTAATATAAATTTAATTACTTCTCAAGAATTTAGAGAAATATTTTGTGTGCAATTTTTGTGTGCAAAAAATTGATCACTAATTTGAAATTGCCTATGAGAAGAAGATCATCAAAATAGATGAGCAAATAAATCGAAGTATTGTGATGATGATAGAAATGAGAAGAGAGAGGAGTCGGTTGAGCTTGTTTTGAATCCTAGTTGAAGAAGACAACAAGAGAAGGTTGCAAATAATAGGCTAGGATCTGATTTTAAGCCATAGTTGGCCATTTTCAAGGAGACTTGCATGATGTAGATATCGAGGATCACAAAATCCTAAAAGTTGTGCATATAGATAGTTTTATTGAGTTGCCCTTGTAGGAAAGAATTGAAAACATATAATTAAGGAATGCTTCAGTTGTAGTGTAATGCTATGGTACATGGAAATTTGATGACAGCTATTTTTTGGTTGACTGAATCTTTTGGTGTAAATAATATCATGTTCGTGCTTGAAACCTTGGATCCTAAGATGAGTTTTATGTCAGGTTATAGAACCATTAATTACTAGGATGTTGTTTAGTATTATAGATCCTTCAAAAATCAAGGATTTTTTTTTTATGAGATGGAGCAAGCGCAAGAGCCCAAGTTCCTTATAATTCAAGAGCATCAAACTCCTTCGACGTTATTTTGAGGCCATTAGGGTTGGCAAACAGCTTGAGAGCAGCAAGTGGGTTCAATTGGAAATTGAAGAGTATGTGTGAGGATAAAGAAATGGCATGGTTTGAGGGAACCTATTTTAGTATTGTAAGAATGAGATGATTGTTGGTGGAAGAGTTACGAAAAGTGGTGGGTTGAGACTAATGGATTGCTGGGACGAGAAGTGTTAGTTAAACGGATGAGAGAGGAAGTGGTTACTGGTAATTGAGAAGTGGTAAAATTTGACTATTTGGGAGGTTTTGATGTTGAGGCAGCTTGCTGGGATATGACGATAGAGTAGAGATTTCAATTAAAGTTAATAGGTGATAAATGAGTAGATATTTTCCAAACTAATATGAGGATTTTGACGATGGTATGGAAAGGAGGTCTCATCAAAGCCCACATGATGGTATTATATTTTTGCTTGGTGTGGGATGAGGACATTTGTAGCTTTTGTCTGTAGAGGAGCATAGGTAGGTAACTGACATGGAGTAAGGAGCAAGCTTGTGTGTCGAGTGTGGCTAAAGTTAAGGAAAACAAGTGCAACAAAAAAAATGCAAAGACGTTTGTTTGCAAGTTTTCTTTTGTACAAAAGATGGTAAAAGTGAGATTACTAGTTGGTGGAGGGAGATAACATGTGATTTATGAGATATGTAGCAGTGAGAATGGTATCATCCCATAGATTATATGGGAGATGAGCTTCCTGGAGCAAATCATGAGTTGTTTTGATTAAATCTCGATGGCTTTTTCTAGCTAGACCATTTTACTCAAGAGTGTATGGGTGGATGTACTGACTATCGACCACCTCAACATGCTGAGGTTGACGTTTTGTAGCATCCTCATCTTCTCAGTGGACCATAAGTAGTAAGAGCAATAGAGAGGTATTTCTTTAATAAATTCATGTTATATGTTATATTGTCATGCTAACAGTATAACATGACATTCAAATTTTAAACTGAGAAAGTGTATCAGAACCGACCACTGGGATAGTACTGCCCACTGGAGCTGCCTAACTAGCACCTGCCCATCTATCATATCAGGGTCTGGTAGATCCATGATCACACAGAAAACTAAGCACAAAAGCAACACAATAAAAATCCATACAAAAGAACTACCCAGACAGACTCACATATCACTTCCTATAGCTCTGTCTTACAATCCAAATTCCAAAATCATTGCTCTGATATCACTAAAAAGACCGGTACGGATCCTGCTCGCATCGGCCTGCGACGCAGCTGAAAATCCAGGATCTAGTTTTGGAATTTGCTTCAGAACTTTCTTCCAAATATTACACAGACAGAAAAACACAGAGCTACTATAAACATCCAACCACAGAACAGTTCATCTATCTTTTCTTTCATCAAAATAATTATATACAGATACAGTACATGGCTTACAGACAGAAAGAACAAAAACAGAACAGAAAAGTCATGACTGTACAAAATCAAAAGTATCAAGTACCTAATCACAGATCAACTCAGAACGTCTAGTCCAAGACTTCCTTCCCTTTTCCAGAACCTGAAAATCACACAGAAAACAAGGATAAGCTAACAGCTCAGCAAGACATCAATCACCAATCAAAATAATCAGAACTTCCCACCAGAAATCATATCAGAAAAGTATACGTACAGAATTCGTAATCGTCAAAATCCACGGTTCTGAAAATTGAGAAAGACGAAATGTGCCTTACCTCGAGTCGATAATTTTTCTAACTACCACAACGGACGAAAACATATCGGAGTCGCTCAAAAATCCTATTTTCCTTCTTTTCCTTCTTTTTTCTCTCTCCTGGACGTACCGTCTTTCCAAAAATATCTCATTTCCATATATATCAAGACTGATTGTACCGGACGATCGCAACATCGTCCCGGACGATTTAGGCTCTGGACGAATTTCGTCCAGACGAAATTAATTACCGTCACGGACGACTTGGGCTCTGGACGGATTTCGTCCAGACGAAATTAATTATCGTCCTGTACGACTTGCCCTCGGTAAGATTTTCGTCCAGACGATCCGATTTTCGTCCAGACGAACCATACAGCCAGAACTGTTTTCCTGCACAACCTGTACCAATCGTCTCGGACGATCTAACTTCGTCCGGATGAACCTGGGAGGAAACATGGTCTTTACAGCTGCCTCATGATTCTGGCAACCCCCAGCCGGCTTCTGTCACCGGCTTCTTGCACACGAACAGCCAGCTAATCTCCGGCCAGCTGCTCCACCTCACGGAACCCGTCCGCTCCGTCGACTCCGGCCTCCCTGCCGGTTTCTTGAGTGCAAACCAGTATGTCGTCCGAGCTCCTTTCGCCAAGCCCGCGAACACCTCACCTCTAACCAACCTGAACGCCACGAACTTGACATCAGCCTACCTTGCGTGTTCGAGAGACCTGCGACCCCGCGTGCCTTGCTCGCTCTGGCCGCCGTCGATCAAGAAGCCAATTGCTTCATGAGCTTCCGGCAGCTCTTCCTTCCCGGAGCCACACCGCAAGAACTTGTTACCTTAAAACAAGGCCCGACCACAGCCACCATCCGTGCCTGACATGGCTTCTTGCACAAGAACATCCGCTCCTTTGAGCGTCAGCATGCTCTTCCAATCAACTGCACAGGCCTTCAGGCCTCCTCTTCGCCTAATCCGGCGAACTTCGTCAAGAAGCCACGTGAAAACCACACTGGGCTTGCTCTTGCACAGCCTCCGCTCTTCTTCGATCAGCCGCTGAATCCGCGAACCACGCTGGCCTACCTCGCGTGTTCGCAAGACCCGTGACGCCACCTCCTGCTGATCAAGAAGCCCACGCATACAACACGAACAACTCGTCCGCTTCTTGTTCGATCTGCAAGAACCGCAAGATCAAGCCTCGCTCGTCCTTCTGCCTTTGCCGACGACGCCTCACGTGAACAAATCGCGTCACCAAGCCCAGTCGGGCTTCTGCCTTTGCAGTTTAACTGGCCTCCGATCGCGGCACCTGCTTCCTACCGCCGAGACCACCTCCTGCAACCCTTCGCAGATCTCAAAACCAACCTGGTCGGACTCTCTGACCTCAACACCGAGCCCAACGTCCACCTTCGACGCCTTGCACCCAGCTTCGACCGCGCCTGATTCTTGCGATCAAGAATGGGACTCCGCTTCCGCTTGAACTCCACGAACGAACAACTTGCCGCCGGCAAGCCAAGACCGATGGCAAGAAATGCAAGCCACAACTCCACTCGCACTTCTGCATAGATTCGGCGACAACGTCCGCGCTGGATCCGGCTCCGAGTCTAGCGAACAAGCTCGACTCCACCTTACACGAGGCACCAAGCCATCACTGGCTTCTCCACCAACAGGCTAAAGTGAGCTAAGTATGCGAACAAGCTTTGACATTTAGTTCAATTAAAGCAAATTCATACACATCGCACACAAAAGACTCGAACTCAATATCTCTTAGTTGGTAGCCCAAGCTCTCCACCAACAGGCTAAAGTGAGCTAAGTATGCTTCGAAAAACTTGAAGCCAACAAAGATATGTGTGTAAAATAGTTAAGCTTAGGAAAGATGAAAACGAGGTTAACAAAAGCGTTGAAGTGAGAAGTTTAGCGTCGTGATTCATATATTGGATGACTTATGATCTTCATCAGGTAGGTGACTTTTTATTAATTACGTAATAAATCATTCATTATTAAGGGTATATTCTTCATTATTTATTTGTATATTTTAATTGTTGATAATATATATGTTAAAATATATTCTTTTTTTATGTTATTTCAAGTGAACAGATTGATATGTAATAATTAGCTAAATCATTTTACGAATGTTATATATATACATCATTTTTCGAACTGAGAACTACTTTCTACTTACATAAATTAATATTTATATTGTTATGTAAAAGTTTGATCTTAAGACAATTTTATTAAGAGTTTTCACTTAATATTAATCTATATACAATATACTTGCATGCATGCATGATGCATCTATTGTCGCAAGTCTTTTAGATTTGGCTAGTTGAATCGATGGGTCCATAAAGTGAAAACTATTTTGACAAATTATTGAATTTTCTTGGAATATGTTTCATTTGTTTATGAATTATATATGACTTATTGGTCATTTATGAATACAAACATTGTTGACCTTGCTTTCTATCTTAAATCCTTGGGTCAAGGAATTTGATATGGTCAAATTGACCAAGCCAGACCCTAAGACCATCTCCTTTGTACTAAGTGGGTCAAGCCAAGTCTACTGAGCCTAGAATAAGGTCCTAGGTCAACTTGGTTGACCCAAATTGACCCATACATTCTCCATTTAAATTTCAAATCAATTCATACTCCATTGGGTCAAATTCTACCTCATTTGGACTCAGTGGGTCAAACCCAACCCATTGGGCCCAGACTCATGCCTTGGGTCAACCTGGTTGACCAGGTCAACCCAGGTCAACCCATTAAGCC
The DNA here is from genome assembly GCA_022539455.1 of Dendrobium nobile. NCBI lineage: Eukaryota > Viridiplantae > Streptophyta > Magnoliopsida > Asparagales > Orchidaceae > Dendrobium > Dendrobium nobile. The sequence continues at coordinate 64,304,676 of CM039734.1, forward strand.
CTTATGAGCCCAATTCAAATATAAACATATTCAAACCCTTCCTAGGTTCAAATCCCTAACCCCCTTTGGTCAAATTGATCATGTTGACTGGGTCAACCTTTGACTTTGTCAACCCAAGTCTTACATGGTCAAATTTGACCTATGAAGGTCAAATTAAAGCTCTTTAGTGCATTAAGCACGTTCCTTTTGTTTCCTTGAGCAAACCACCACTAATTCAAGTGGTTTTCCCTCCTAATCATCCATAGGGATGATCATAGCCATTCATCTAAAGCCTTGAGCTTTAAATAGGGTGTTTAAGCCATCTAATAGAGGACCTTTGTTCTTTCTCTCTCTAAGCGCTCCCAAGACGAGATTTTTTGTTTGTGCACTCTCCATACCCTCCCCCACCTTTCCTGACCTAGAACCACCGTTAAACACCCATCAGCGGCAAGATCTCGACAATCCGAGGGCTTAGATGTTCTAAGGCTTCCCTAGCTTGATCCTTAGCATTTCAAGGCTTGAGTTTAACTAGAGGATTATTCATGGGCAGTCTACAAGCTCAACCATATAGAGATATCCTGAATCCATTCATTGGATTGAGATAAATTCAAAACTCAAGACTAGAACACTTAAATCAATATAACTTTTTATACCATGCATTTTAGAACGTGAAACCTATCCCCATAAATGCTCTTCATGTCTAGATATAGTGTTTAAAATTTTAACAAATTTGGTCCATTCAATCAAGAGAACGAGGCAAAAAAAATATTTAGGGTTTCAGAATACGCATTCTGTAGCTGGGAAGATATCCGAGCTGTTGATCTTTCGATCAACCGTCGTGGTCTCGTTGTTCCGTGATTTGGATCGACCGCAAAACTCAATCCCGCGATTATGTTGTTCGTCTGACTCGATCAAAGCAGTAGGCTTCAAACCACGGACGATTGGACGTCTTTAAGCCATGTCCGACATAGTTTAAAACTGCGGCGCCGATTTTTACGCCATGGCAATCATTAGTAATGATTGCGCAGCGGTGGCAATCATTGGAAATGATAGCATGAGACTGAAACCACCGAACCAGTCCGACACTGCTGCATGGCCCGTCGCCACATCCGTAGTTTATTTTTTTTTATTGATTTTAATTATTTTTAAGTCTGATTTCTTCAATAATTAATTTAAAATTATTTTGAACTCCAAAAAAATTTAATATAATATATCAATTTTTTTAGAAAAATGTCCTCTTTAATTTGAAATTAAAATTACCCTTAAATGTTTTATATAGTCTAAGTTATTTAATTAACTCTATTTTAATTATTTAATTATTATTTTATTAAGTATTTTCATAAAATTAAGTATTGTATATTAATCTATTTTAAATAATTAAATAACATTTTTTAAATTATATTAACAAAAATTAGAATTATTTTATGATTATATACTCATTATTATTTAAATAATTTTAACTATTTAATTCTTAAAATTTTAATTAATGTTTATATTATTAATTAATTAACTTTAAATGTCAAAAATATTTTTTATTCTATTTTTTATTATTATTCTTTTTTAATCAGATATTATCTTTCAATAATTTAAATTTAAAATTATTTTTAATATCATCATTTTAAGTAATTTATAATCATTTAAATAATTGAATACTTAAGTTAATTAATGGTTAATTAATTTAAAAAATTCAACTATTTTCTTAAATCATAAAAAAAATTTATTTTTCTTGATTATGTTAAAATGTCAGAGAAATATTTTTAATTATCTAAATTAAAATTAATAATTATTTTCTTATTTTAAATTTTTAATTAATTATTTACTTAGATTATCTTTAAGTTAAAAAAAATCTTGAATTATATATATATATTACCTATATATTAATTATACATTAAAATATAGTAGTTATTTAAAATAAATTTTAAGTTAAAATCTATAAAGCACCCTCCGAGTTTATAAAATATTATTTGAAATAATATTTAAATTTTACAAAATAGATTTTAATTATATATAATTAATTAGTAATTAAAATATAGAAAATATACTTAGTAATTAATGTAATTTAAAATTTAATTAACATTTTAAACTAATTCTAATTTTGAATGAAAGGTGATATTTGTTTTAAAACAATGATATAAAATACATGAATTTTGGATTAAAAATAAAATTTGGCGATTTATTGAAGTTAAAATAGGTTTAAAAGTAAAAAAAACAAATAAATAGCAAATAAAAACAACGGGCCGACACTTGGCACCTCCGGAGTGGTTCCACGGTCTGCGACCGATCATTGCTGGCAGCGCAAATAGGCTTAAATGTAATTTAAAGCAAATAAATAACATAAAAAGACAGCGAGCCGACACTTGGCTCCTCCGGATTAGTTCCGCAGTCTGCGGCCAATCATTGTCTGGTGGCGCAATGATTGCGAGCCCTGAAAAACCGCAAAAATGCGGTTTCAATTAACTTCATCAGCGGGGCTGACAATCGTCCGATCTGACGTATTTTTGAATCAACAGCCTAGATCACGCCGAACGGGATGCGGGAATGCGGGATCGAATCCAAGGTCAAACGAGGCCGCAGAATGACCAGATCTCGACCGTTGATCGCGAGATCAACGGTCCAAATCATCCCCGACAGACAACAGTATAACCCAAAGCCCTAAACACTATTTTGGCTCATTCTCACAATCGGGTGCACTAAATCGCATGAAATTTTAACCCTAGACTCTACTCATGAAGAGCATTCATGACAGACTAACCTCGTGTTCCAAAATGCACAGTACATGGAGTTTTTTATTATTATTATTGTACATGAAGTTATTTAACCCTATGTGTCATAATCTAGGGTTTCAATTTTACCTCGATCTAATGAATGGATTCGGGAGATCTCTATATGGTTAAGCTTATAGATTATCCTCATATAATTTCTTAGATGAAGTTGAGCTTCGAAATGCCTTGGATTGGACGAGAAAAGCCTTAGAAGATTTTAAGCTTCATGTCATCGAAAACTCACTATTGGTGGCTTTGACTGGTGGTCTTTAGCTTAGGGAAAGTAAAGGGAGGTCATGGGAGCTCTCACCCCAAATCTCAGAGGTTGAAGAGGCTTGGAGAGAGACCAAAAGCAAGAGTCCTCTATTAGATGCCATAATAAGCCTATTTATAAGCCTAAGCTCATAATCAATGGCTAGGATCAAAATTAGGGCTAATTAAGAGGGTGCTGAGATGATTTGGAGGGGATTTAAATGAGGTAAATATTAATAGTGCTTTAAATGCATTAAAGGGGCCTTAATTTGACCTAAATAGGTCAATTTAACCCAAGGTAGACTTGGATTGACCAAGTCAAGGTTTGACTTGGTCAACCTAGTCAATAAAGCCTAAGGGATGAGGGTTTGAGCTTAAGATGACTTGGGATATGTTTGGATTTGAATTAGGCTCAAAAGGCTCTAAATGGGTCAACTTGGGTTGACCTAGTCAACCAGGTTGACCTAGAGCAAGGGTTTGGGTCCAATGGGTTGGGTATGACCTATTGGGTCCAATTGAGGTGAAATTGAGCCATGGAAGCTCTTAATTTGATTTGAAACCAAATAAAGGGATTTAGGTCAATTTGGTTTAACCTTGGTTAACTTGGTCAACCAAGTTAACCTAGGGCCTGGGTCTGGGCTTAGCAAATTTGATTTGACCCACTGAATTTAAGGGAGATGGTCTTGGGTCCTGGCTTGGTCAATTTGACCAAGTCAACCCCTTGACCCAAGGAGTTAAGTGAAAAATAAGGTCAACAACATCATTCATTAGGATTAGAATCTATGTTGTTGGTGGTGGGCCTGATCGCTATTACTTTTTTGCAGATCCTGTGTTGTACTAATATGGCACTTGTCATGGACTTTCTTTCTTTACTCTACTTTGGTGATTTATATTGATATATTTACTTTGTGTGCGTAGTAGAACTTGAATATTTTTTTTTAGGTTTCTTTCTTGCATGTGTGTGTGCTATTTTTGCTAGGCTCTCTAGGATAAAAATCTTTTCTACTCAAAACCAAATTCAAAATTTTAAAAAACTAAATAACATAGAAATATAACGACCTAGGGAATAGCCGGAATCATCTGGGGTCGCATACATATTATTGCATTTTCCTCTCTCCTTCTATAAGAAACTTCCCCACCTGCAGGTAGAGTCCAGATAATATATGGCCTATGAGGATGAGGTGTCGGACCTGGGGAAGCTTAGTCTTTTCTAAAAAATTATTTTTATAAGCCTTTTTAAAATATCATGCATACTTTGTTTGAAGCCTTTAAATAGCACGCATTATATTATAAACTAATTAAATAAAAACTTCAATTATATTAGCTATAGGAGCATCCACCATACATAAGTTCAGGATTAATTAAGAAACTCTCTAGACATCGATCTTACTCAAAAAAAACTGAATTACCTACCCTTCTTTATAAAAACTGGACAGCATGGATTTTACGAACTTAAGTGGTTAGTTAGCTTTCCTTTTCAGACATGATGTAAGCCTAGATGCATTAGCTAGGACACGGGTATTAGTGTTGGGTGTAGAACACTAAACCCACCTTAGATTTAGTGTTCAAGGTTACTACATTCGGTGTCTCGTAGAACGCCTCATCGATGGGTAAGTTCCATTTTCTTCAAAGACTATAAATCATGTCTATCTGAGCCACGTGGATGACCCCACTTCCATCTTTTTTCCTATGTATGCTTTGAGTGCATGATTTCTTTTCTCCAGTTTCCTTTCAATGCCTTAATCCCTCCTGATGTTGAGATGAATGGTTCATGTTGATTGAGCCCACTTGAACCCTTTCTTTTCCTTTAAGTAGGATTTCCTATCTTCCCTCTGTGTCAATCCTATTTTTGAAAAGAATAATGTCAAATCATTAATCGAGAATATTCTCAAGCTCCGGCCTGAGATGTAATTAACCACGGGGGCTTGGCCGGTGGGAAACGGAACTCCACCATCAAATAAATCCCACTCGAGTTGATGTATCGGGTGGGGGAAACCGTTTGTTTCGATCAGGCCGTGCATATTATTACCCATCGAGTACTTGGCGAGAGCTGCTATCCTCAACAGTTAATCATATATGTGCGATCTTATCTGCCCTTCCATTGACCTGCTTGCGAAGAGCGCGGAGGCCTGCGAATGTCTCGTCCATCGGATGGTGCGGTCATATACCCTCTGCACTCTGTCCCGCAAACAGCGAATCCCTTTCGAGGTCCGCATACGTAAATATGAATTTGAAAGGTTAATTTTTCATTTAATTAGAATGATTGTTATTTTTCTTTGCTTTGTAATAAAATAATTTATATAATTAAAATTAATATATTTATAAACTATTTATAATTATTATGATATAATATATACTCATCACTACAGAAATTCAGCTTTTTATGGAAGAATAATCTGACACAAAACAAGAGAAAACCTTCACAAATAGTGCTTTGCAGCGGATTTACGACGGAATTAATTTTGCTATATAAAGCCCGCGTCGCAAAAGTACTTACAATAGAACAGATCCATCGCAAATATTTTGAGAAGGATTTGTCGCTGACATACGACAAAAATTTAGCCGCAAATTACGGCAAAATATATGCCGTACATTGTGACGAAAAATTCGTTGTAAAGCTGCCACCATTTGTGATGGATATTTCCATCACAAGCAATGATACTAGATCATCATATCAATGTTTGCGACCAAAATTCCACCACAAATTCGTTGGAAACTTGTATTATGAAAAAAAGTAGCTCATTGTATATGTTATTAAGCTTTCAGTAGTTCAAATCCAAACAGTTTAAAAGCAATAATTAAATTAGTAATTAAAAACAATAACATTTCAATAGCTCAAATAAACAACTATATTCCATAAAATTCTACAATTGTCATAACACTGTTAAAGTTTCAATAGTTCTATATATGCATCCCCCCCAAATCAATCAAGTTGAATTGGGTTTTGGAACCGATGCAATTTAGCTAATTATTTGGATTTTTTTTGGGATTTTTTGTAGGATGTAGTGCTCCAACCAACCAAAAAAAGACCAAATTTTTTTCATACACAAGTATTTTAAAAAATTAAATAATCTCTAATTAAAAAATAATAATTAGCTGAATATGTATGAGTCATTCTACTGACCTATTAATTAATAAATAAATTTAATTATATATAACTGATAGTGAACTGAGCACGATGAAGTAAGGTTTAATTTGTCTTTGATTAGTTAAGAAAAAAGCTCAAAATAATTAGCATATTATTTGTTATCGAATATAAACTTCTTAGATAGCCAAATAGAATGATGAATATTTTTATTTCAGCCTATATACAATTTTGCTATTTTCACTTCAATTAATTATTAAAAAAAAACAATGCTTTCAATTACTAAGATAAAATACATCATTTACTAACAACACACACAAAATTTACGTGTTTAAATACCCTCACGCTAAATATTAGCAGAAGTTTTGAATAGTTTCTTCTTTTTAGCTTTTGATTGATTTATACCTATGTGAAAGCCGAACTTCGTTTGGAGACCAACCAAAATGCGCCACGTCACCCGTCACTCAGTATCGTAGCTCAATACCGATGGTACCGCTGATATGGCTGAACCAGATTCGCCTCCGGATATAGAGCTGCGTCTGGCGTCAACACATAATAATTTTTCCAATTTTATATAGATATTTTACTATTTTTTGAAGTAGTTTTCAGTAAAAAAACTTTTTTTAAGCAGAAAAAATCAATTGCCAGAAGCTATCCTAAATGTGGCCTTAAGTTTTTTTTCGCAGCTCATTTTTATTTGTTGATTGAGAGTTTTTAGCTATCAACTAAGTGATATTGAATTCAAGTCTTACACACATGTTACATGTGAGATTTTGTTTTTAGATCTAAATGTTACTTAAAAAAAGTAAAAATAAATCAATAAAACTTATAATGGACGTATATCAGCTCCGCTCACGTATATGAATTATAATTTCTTCTTTTCTTGTGTCGCCTTCGCAATTACCCTTGCTCCGCAAGATCAGAGACGGCCTGGAGGCCCGGGACCCAGCTTCTCATTTAAACCACCATCTACCCCATTCATTGCGCACTAAACCCTCCTTTAAATCCCTCCCTCCCTCTTTCCCCAATCCATTCTCGCCAAAAGCCACCGGGAGAAGAAAAATTTCCATTTTTCCCGGCCAAACAAACCACTCATCATCCACATTAATCCAAAAACCAAAAATCAAGCATGCCATCCTCCTCTTCCTCCTCCTCATCCCCCTCCCCTCCCCTTCCAGAGTTCAAAAACTCCGTCAAGCTCAAATACGTCAAACTTGGCTACCAATACCTGGTAAACCATATCCTCACCCTCCTCCTCATACCCATCATCGCCGCCGTCGGTCTCGAAGTGGCCCGAATGGGCCCGTCCGAATTCCTTTCCCTTTGGCGCTCCCTGCACTTGGACCTCCTCGAAATCCTCTGCTCCGCTTTCATCATCGTCTTCGTCGCCACCGTCTACTTCATGTCCCGCCCACGCCCGATCTATCTCCTCGACTACGCCTGCTTCAAACCTCCTATGTCTTGTCGCGTCCCCTTCTCCACCTTCATGGAACACACCCGCCTCATCTGCTCCGACGAGAAGAGCTACCAATTCCAAGCTCGCATCCTCGAACGTTCCGGCCTTGGAGAAGAGACCTGTCTCCCCCCTGCTAATCACTATATCCCCCCAAGCCCCAACATGGAAGCCTCCCGCGCCGAAGCCAAACTTGTCATCTTCTCCGCCGTCGACGACCTCCTCGCCCGCACCGGTATCAAACCCAAAGACATCGACATTCTCGTCGTCATTGCAGCCTCTTCTCCCCAACACCTTCCCTCTCCGCTATGATAGTCAACCGCTACAAACTCCGCGGCAACATTCACAGCTTTAATCTCTCCGGCATGGGTTGCAGCGCTGGTCTCATCTCTATAGACCTCGCCAGAGATCTACTCCAGGTTCACGCAAACTCCACCGCCCTCGTCGTCTCAACGGAGATCATCACCCCCAATTTCTACGCCGGCAACCAACGCTCCATGCTTCTTCCCAATTGCCTCTTCCGCATGGGCGCCGCCGCAATTCTCCTCTCCAACCGCCGCCGCGACCGTCGCCGCGCCAAATACCGCCTTGTCCACCTCGTCCGAACACATAAAGGCGCTGATGAAAAAGCCTACCGTTGCGTCTACGAGGAAGAGGACAAGGATGGCCATTCCGGAATTTCCTCTTTTCCAAAGACCTGATGGCCATCGCGGGGAAGCGCTGAAATCCAACATCACGACCATTGGCCCTTTAGTCCTCCCTGCTTCCGAGCAACTCCTCTTCCTCTTCACACTCATCGGACGAAAAATAATAAACCCGAAATGGAAACCTTATATTCCAGACTTCAAGCAAGCTTTCGAGCACTTCTGTATTCACGCCGGCGGGCGAGCGGTGATCGACGAGCTGCAGAAAAATTTGCAGCTTTCGGCAGAGCACGTAGAGGCTTCGCGGATGACACTGCACCGCTTCGGTAACACGTCGAGCAGCTCGCTCTGGTACGAGCTCAACTACATCGAATCGAAAGGGCGTATGAAGCGCGGCGATCGCGTTTGGCAGATAGGGTTCGGGAGCGGGTTCAAGTGCAACAGCGCCGTTTGGAAATGCATGAGGACCGTTAAGATACCGTTGGATGGGCCGTGGGATGATTCCATTGACCGTTACCCCGTCTTCATACCCGAGGTGTGTGAAGCTCTAAACTCGAGCTCGCTATTGCTAATTGCCGCCGGCAAGCGAACACGTACTACTGTGATTCTCTCTGCTCAACAACTCTTCCTACCACCAACCGATCGACGTTGTAAAGTAGATGGCTGTTTGATTTGTTGAAATTTATTGTGTGTGTTTGTGAGATTCTATAGCTGATTCGATTCTATTGGTATTCGCTGCTCGATGTTGCGTATTGTATTTTCTCGTGAGAGGAAATGGATCGAATTAATTCAAGCTGTAAGAATTAATGCAAAAGAGTTTATATATACAGCGATGGTTGAAGTTGTGTATTTAATGTTTGTTGGGTTACCAGCTCGAGCTGTGGCGGCCAACGGCGACGAATGTGACCGCCATTAGTTTGTTGCCCGCTTTGTCCCGACCTTCTACAACTTACGGCAAATTATTACGTCCGTTGTTCCGATTCGTCAAAATACATCGGGATCCAATGTATCCGGGTGATGAGACGCGTTTGATAGGGTGTCCGGAAGTCCGGTGACCAGACGTAATAATTCGCCCGGCCTTCTTCTACTTACCACTCTCTCTCTCTCTCTTTACATATATGTATAAAGGGAATTGCCGAGCTTGCCACGTTGATATATTTAAAATAAATTTCAAAGCTTTGAATCTCATCATTTTTATATAAATTTACTTCAAATGCTGGAGAGTCGTAACTCTTTCAATTAGTAAATAAAAAATGATTTTCTGTCCAGCGTGTGTAATAATTATTTTTTAGATGAATTAAATAGGGAAATCATGAATTTGGAGTGAGCAGCTGTGGCGGTGGACGTCATCGGAAGGAAAACATTACGTTGGCGCCTCATTGATTTCAGTAAAGGTAAAAGAAAATTAAATGGAGTGTACTGAAAAATGTATAAACTAGTGTGGAGGTTTCTAGTAGGAATTATTAGGTGAATGTAGTTTACGTCATTTTATGAGCTGATCAGTTTGTGTTTTACTTTGTATAATTTTATATTATTTGTAAATGTATAATAATATAGACTCTAAAATTCAAAAAAACATAATAATTAATACGAAAAACTATTCACCGCATAAGATTAATTAATAATTTTATGCTAAAACTAATGTGTCTTTTGTTGTACATACGCACGTTAATGACATCTCTTAATATTTAAGCTTAATTTGGGGTGGCTTTCTTACTAATTCTTAAAGTAAATTTTTAATATAACAATTAAATTTTTTATATTAAAAGACTACTTCAAAAAGCAATAAAAAATTATCCCAAATAAAATTTTAATTTCTCATATCTATATCACACTCAATCTAAAATAAGATAGTTAAACAAGTTTTTTTGAAATAGGTGTAATAAAAAAAATTTTAAATTAAAAATTTTCTTTTAAAATTTTAAATTTGATAAAATAGATAGGCTTAATGAGATTTTTTAATTTACTTTTTTTCAAAAAGCTGACAAAGTATTTATTATAAAATATTATTTAGTAAATTGGCAGATTTTTATGGCAGATCGTACAAACACTTATATGAACCTATTATTTAAGCTTATGTGGCATATATTGCTCATCTCGAGAAGTGGTGGTTAGAAAAGTTTGCTATTGTCGTTCAACATGTTCAAGTTGGCGGAATCAATGTTTATTTTATTTGTGGATTTCTGTAAGTTGGAAAATTTGAAGGTGATGATGTTTTAAAAATTTTTAAATGGGAAGAAAATAATTGTTGATCATGCATCTATGAGTCTGATTGTTGGTAGGTTCGTTGATGGATTAATTATGCCGCCAAACGCCTCTTACGATGATAGCGGATAGATATCCACATTCCAAAAAAAAAAAAACGATGTTTCAAAAGTTTTTTCGAAGCATTTATTTTATTATTGTAACGAGCCCAATATCATCATAAACCGCTCTAACTTTAAATAGGCATATTGCATTTGCTCTTTGACTTATAAAAAAAAACTATCACAAAGCTTTATACAAACTCATCTAATTTATCATTGTTGTTTATTAGAATATTCATAGTGATAGAGATAATTTTATTATTTTAACATTACATAAAAATTTTATGCACATGCAAGTCAGTAAGAGCAGCTTATAAGAAACATTATGTTTTTTTATAACAAAAAAAAGAAAGAAAAAAAAAATTATGGGACGTGATCGATCTGTTGAAATGATTTAAATAGTGGGAGTCGTACATTATAAATTGTACATTTATCCATTAAAAATAATGAGTTAATAAAATGTAATATACATAAACTGTGAAAAATATCTTTTATGTTGGAAGTAGAAAATATATTTTATGTTCGAAGTAGAAGTACTGAGATGTTTGAATTGTCATTAGATAATTATGGGATATCATATCAATCATGCAAGCACCTTATAGGAGGGAGACATTACGGGATATTATATCAATTATGCACCTCATAAGAAACATTATGTTTTTTATTTATATATTGGCTTTTATATTTTAATTAGTTTTCATCTATTTCCCAACATAACATATGTGTCAAACATTTGTAGTTGACATAAATCGAAATGAACAAACATCAGATAATTCTGAAGGTTGAACAATGTACAACCAAGGGTTAGTTGTTTACTAAGTCATTCTCCTTTTAGGATGAGAGATTGATGCCCATGAAGATGGGTGTTGTACATTGGTGTTCAGCCACTTTTTGACTGCATAGAAATATAATATATTATGATTTTTTGTAGGACATTTGATAAATTATATTAGAAACACTTGACGCTCCATCATACTATTGAATTTGAATTCTCTTAATCATTAATATTTGATAATTTTAGAACATCTATGTGACCTTGTGAACTTAAATTTGAATGATCAAACTTAGCTTCATCAAGATGCTCATTTCGATAATAAATGGAAGGAATTCGGAGGTCATTCTGTCCTTCAAATGATCTAGAAATTTAAACTCGTTGGACTACCAAAGCATTATTGAGTATCATTGAGTTTGTTGAAGAGTCACTTATTTTGACTATATGTTTATTGAAATATAAAATTTAATTGATCTCAAAGTTGATTACTTGATTCTATATCCTTTAGTTTGAATATTTTAAAGATTTGAATTTTGAACTTTATATCGAGATTTATGCTTAATTTGATGTAGTTTTTTTTCTCTAACATATTAGTTTCTTCTTATTGTCATCAAAAGATCATTTGAAAATAAACTGAGTCCAGAAGAATTTCATAATTTAGGGTAAAATCATTACTAAGTTGGCACTTTATTTGCACTATCACTAGATAATCTGGCTAAAAATATTCCAAAATTGCTTAAAGCGACTCCTTGATGCTCCATTGGGGTTAAAATTTATCCAAATTGAGTAAAAAAGTAATAAAAAAAAAATTGTAATAGTTTCTAAAATATTTTTAAATGGATGTTCATGATCATCTTTGATCAAGTTGGCCTAATGATGCCGCAAGCATAAAACTCTAGTGTGAATCTAAATATTGTATTATATTTTAAAAATTTTTATTTATTTTTATAATTTCATGAAAAGGAAAAAAAAAAGAATTTTTAATTTCTAAGAAGTTATAGTACATGATAGAGTTGCAAAAGGGAATAGGGAAAATGATAAGGCTTGGGGAATTCTCCACCATCTCAAGAAACCCAAAAAAATTAATAAGGGTTTTATATATGGAGAGAATGTTGGACAAGCCTTAGTTGCTGTCTTCAAACTGCTCGCTGAGAAGTTCCTATGAAAGGAGCATAGCCTTCTAGCCACGGCCGGGAGAAATTATTCTATGCGGATGCCGGACATATCTCTATATCCGGAGGTGAATCGGGTGCAGCCACATCAGCTGTACCGAGCCGCGTGTACTGAGCAAAGTGGTGATGTGGCACATTCTGGATGGTCTTCGACGACCGCACAAATAAATTTTTCCATGGCCGGAAGGGAATTTGGAGAGAGATGAGACTTGGCTAGCCGGGTTGTGAGATAAATAGGATTTAGAAGAAAAAAGAAGTTGATCATTTTTTGTTGTTGAGATATTTAGATCAATTTAAGGCAGACTCACACACACATCACATATGTAAGACTCGAACCAAAACCTCTTGGTTGATAGCAAAAGCTCTCAACCAACATAACAAGATCAACTGTATAGATAATTGATGTCATCATAAAGAAAAAGCAAGCACTCTCAGAGTCTCAGTACTTTGGTTTAGTAATGAGGGATATAGTTTTAGCACTCACTTATCTCTAAATATAGAAGTTATTTATTTTTCTTGGGAAGGAATCGAGCCAGTAAATGAAGAACTGACATACCTCCTACTCTAAATGCTTATATGTTGCTCATATGTACCTTTCTATTTAATAAATGATAGTTATATTTCTTACTATTTAAAAAAGTTAATAAATATTGTAACAGTAGATATTTGCACTAAGCCAAAAGATGCATCAATTTGACAAGATGGCAAGGCGAAAGTTCTGTGAGAACTATTCTCCCATAAGCAGTTTAAGCACTGCAAAAATAGTTAAAAAAATATGTAAAAAAAAAGCTATCGAACTTGTTGGCTTGCAGGTCACATGCAGAAGATAATTTTTCTGTTTAGCAAAATTCCTTCAGCTGGTTTATTTTTACTTCTTTCTCATGCAACGCTCAAGACGTCGAAAAATTATTCTGAGCAAATCCTAGACGGCATATGGAGACTAACCAGTATGCGTCACGTCACTTTACCGAGCAAAAAGTGATGGCGCGTTCTGATTGGTCTCCGGACCATTCGGTGTCCCGCACAAAAAAATTATCCAAGATGTCAGGAGATAAGAGCATCCGATTTATTTAAAAAAATTTGAAAATCTTATTGTAAAGGCCAAATAGTAAAAGTGTTCATCGAACATATGAGATTTTTTATACATAACTTTAAGCAGTTAAACAAATTTAAGTGTAATAATTTTCATTTCTTGTAATACACAACTTTGTGACATATACATCATACATGTAATAATAGTTTTTGCAAAGGAATTAATCCTTCTATCTTGTAGCTACAACTCTTAAATTCATTAACAAATGTTAGTTGAAATTAGGCCCACACCTTAATTAAATTGAGAGGAAAGTAGGAATCATTAATTAATTGAGTAATATTGATGATAATTAAAATCGCACGGATCAGAGAAATTATTGATTGATGGTTGTATGATTGATAGTCCAGCTTTATCTTAGTGTCATCATAAATTTAGTTATGTCAATCAATGACAGAGTTGTCTCTTATGGTGTGCAACAATGGCATAGTATGGTTATGTGTCTCTAAGCAATAGTTGATTATCCAAAGAATAAATTTATGCTTTACAATTTAGTTTATATTTTAATTAACTTTTTATCATGTGTAAACATCAACATTATCACTACCAGAAAATAGGGCTAACGCAGCACAAAATTTGACATTCCCTAGTGGTTTTAACAGCTACAAATTTCTTTGCAGTGGTTTTAAAATCGCTGCAAGCCCGTTGTGATTACTGTTAACCTGCAGTGCTTTGAAGCGGCAAAAACAATGAAGAAACAGGAAAAGGAAAAATAATTCTTGTATTCATTGCTTTGTCGAGAGGGTATACAAGAGTTTATATAGAGTTTTACAGAGGACATTTGTACATATCTTTAACAGAAAATGATAGTTGTACAAGACTACATACTAAGTATGTATTTCCTTATGCTTATTCGTTAACATACCCCAGCAAATTGATGGCACAATTGTGACAATAAGTTTGTTAGCCATATATTTAAAGCGAGATATGGCTAAGGATTTAGTGAATAGATCAACTAATTGATCTTTTGGATTTTACATCAAGAAGATATTGCGTCATGGATTTGTCACCCTTCGACATGTGATGTAATTCGTTCTTTAGTTGAATGATTTGGGATCTCATCGTAGCTAGAAGACGATGCGCGAGAGTCATCCATATGTCATGACAATGCGTTAAGGTGAGGACAGGGAACACTAAGGCTTCATTTGTGATGGCTTTCTTACTGCTTCTTAAAGCAGCTTTTTAGTACAACAATTTTAATTTTTGTACAAAAAAGCTGCTTTAAGAAGCAATAAGAAAGCCGTCATAAACGAAGCCTAAATCTTAGGCCAGCCTTGTTTAGGACGGTGCCTTACTGCTTTACTTTTTAGATCGTAGCCACATTTTTTATTTGATCATTTTTTTAAAGAAAATTTTTAATCTAGAAAGTTATTTTTTATATCTACTTTCAAAAAAGCTATATTTTTCATAAAAAAATTATAATTATCTTTATAAAAAAGTGCCAAATAGACCCTTAGTTAATTGCTAGTTAGAATAATAAAAGAGATTTTGCCTGCATAACTGGAAAAAAGGGGAATTTTTCTATGATGTATAAAAATTATTCTATGCATGATCCCGACTTCATTTGATCTCCAACAGCTTTAAAATTATTGGCAACATTTACAGAGCAATTCATTCATATCTAAGATAATAATGATAAGTTATTTCGTAAAAATATATTTTTATGAAATGATTTTTCAATATTTACCGTTAAAATATAAGATATTTTCATCATTAATTTAGAAAAGCATATAAACCAAAGCTAGCTATTTGAATAATTTAAAGTTTAGACTGACAAATTTAGTATTTAATCCAAAATTAGTTTTAAATAAACTTAAAAATAAATTATTTCCTATTTATTTTAAATATTCAAATATGTCTATGTAAAAATATAAGCCAATAATTTCAACATTTAAAATAATTTAAATTACTGAAGTTACAATTTCTCTTCATCTTTATTTTTATTATACTTATAGTTATAAGTCAAAACTTTATTTTTGCAAAATGCAAATTTCAACATATATATAATCCAAATTTCATTTTTGAATAAATTTAAACATATAAATTATTTTTATAAATTGATTATGGCATCATAAATTGTAATATGATTCAAACAGAATGAAAGTGATTGTTATAGCTAAGGCTTCAATGAAACATGTTTGTTGAAAGCTTGTAAGATAGACATATTTCTAAGCGAAAAATAGTTATTGGGTTATATAAGCAAGGGCTAAAGTAAATTAGTATGATGCATTTTGGTTTAAAAGGTTATTTTTAATGAGAGCTTCACAATTAAGTGTACTTTTAATAGAGTGAAATTATTATGTGCGGTCACCGGATGCCTTTCAGAGGTCAATTAGAATGAGCAACGTATTTTTTAGCAGTATACCTGCTGTATACCACTGTGTACTGGGTGACGTTGCACATCCAGATTTGCCTCCAGACCATCCGGTGACCGCACATAATAATTTCTCCCTAATTAAAAAACTCTTAGCTAGGGTTGGTAATTACTTGCTGTCTAATTACACCAAGATAGATAAACCATGAGGTTTAACCAAATATAGGACTAGTTTGAGTTTAAATGAGCAATACTTTATATAATATATGGTAGATCTTTACAATTAATACTATAGCTATACCTTCTCAAGTAAGATTTGTGGTTTGAGAATGAATAAGTAGAAGAACGTCAATTTATGACTTCTTGAATTTGAAAGGATGAGGGATTGTTGAGCCAGAGGCTCAAATTAAATAAGGAATAGCTCTATAGCTTTTGAGATGATAAAATTTTAGAGGAAAAGAGGACAAGAGTTAACCTAATCTCACATCAAAAGGGCAAGAAACATTATTATGCAAAAAAAGAAAAGAAGAAGAAAAAAATCAAGTATGTCACAACTTTTTGTATAATAGGTAGAGTAGTAGGCTTATGCAACTTATGTTGAATTTTTTTTTATTATTCAAAATTAATGATGAAACAATCCTTTATTATAACTATTAATAGATGATAAGTCATCTTAAAATAGATATCTAATATTTTGTTAAATATCAAAGAGCTACATAACATTTAATTGAGGGGTCATTTCGTCAGCTAAAAAAGAATTGCAAAGTAAAACGAAATATAATGCAAGTTATTTGAAATATTTAGAGTTGTTTGAATGAGTATAAAATAAATATTGGTGAATATGTTTATTTACTTGACTTAAAGTAAAATGAATGTACTGTAAAGTTTAATGATAGTGGTAGCTGGCATGATGGATGGAGGAGTGGAGTGGGAGTGGGAGTGGGAGTGGGAGTGGGTGGGGGCAACAACAATTGATGCTGGCAGCAAGTGCTGTAATGGTCGATGGTGGTAGTGATGGACAATGATGTTGGCTAGTGGTGGGGACAACCCATGATGATATAATACAATTTATGTGTATTTGAAAATAAACTAAATCTAATGATTTTCAAATACGCTAAAATTATAATAGAATATGCATTTTAAACACTCTAAAATTTTATTAATAATTTATTTTACTTCAAAACAAACACCAATATTTTAAAAACCTCTCTATTTAATATACTTTACACTTCTTTTAATTCAAATCAAATAACCCCTACGTTAGTAGTAAATTAGAATTATATATTATTAAACCCATGCATGATATTTGAATACTAAAAAAAATAACTTTTCAATAATATAAGTTAGGCTTCATTTGGGATGACGTTCTTACTGCTTATTAAGGTAACTTTTTAATACAAAAGTTTAAAATTTTGTACTGAAAAAACTGTTTTAAGAAGCAGTAAAAAAATCATCTCTAACAAAACTTTAATCTTAAGAAAATTATTTTCTTAATAACAGGATAAAGCTCGGGTTTATAAATCATCGTTTATAAAACTAAAAAAAAAAAAAAAACTAGTACAGCAACTTTATTTTTTATTGAAAAATTGTAAATAATAAAATAATTTATGAGCAAGGAGCTTCGACCAGATGAACCAAAACGGGTATGTTCAGCCCCTTCCTCTCTCTCACACGCAAAATAATAATAATAATAATAATAATTAAACAAAAAAGAGCAGCCCAGCCAAGTGATGAGCCTTGCAATACCAGAAAGAGCATCGAGAAGAGTGGACTTTCCACAACCAGATGGGCCCATGATTGCGAGGACCTCGCCGGGCCGGGCGAACCCGGTTATACCAGAAAGAATGGCCGCCGACGGCCCATTGCCTTTCGATGTCGTCACCCACAAGTCCTCCCATGTTAGCTCCACCCCACCGGCTCCCTCCGACCCTACACCGACCCGAACATCCGGGCACCCTCCCTGAGCTTCTCGGTCGACGGTCACCATCTCCAAGGGACAGCTCTGAGACTCCGAAGCCATGGAAATTTGCCACAGAGAAGAAGAAGGCTTTGCTTGTGTTATGCAGCAACTCACTTCGACACATTCTAATATATAAAGATCAGTTGGAGCCATGAGATGAGCTCATCGACAATTATTTGTAAGAGACGTTCTACAATTGTTCTTCACCTTTGGCTCTAACTGAA
This sequence comes from Dendrobium nobile, assembly GCA_022539455.1. Classification (NCBI taxonomy): domain Eukaryota; kingdom Viridiplantae; phylum Streptophyta; class Magnoliopsida; order Asparagales; family Orchidaceae; genus Dendrobium; species Dendrobium nobile. The sequence goes on from CM039734.1 coordinate 64,322,689, forward strand.
ACAAGATGCCATGACTGTTTTACCGCAAATTATTGCTCCGGTGTTCGGATTCGTCCGGACACCAATCCTAACGCGCCACGTCATCAAAATGCACCGGGACCTAGTAGATTAAGGTGACGTGGCGTGTCTGGATTGGGTGTCCGGACGTCCGGAGACCGGATGCAATAATTCGCCCTATTTTACCGGCTCACATTCGAGTATCTGCCCAATGAACTATACCTAGCTAAAAAGTGGGACCAACAAATATAATTTTCAGCACCATGCCAAATTTCTCTAAGGTAGGGGTGTAAACGAGTCGAGTTTAGGCTTTATTGAGCTTGGCTCGTCAGTTGGAAAGCGAGCTCGAACTCGAGCTCGTCCCACTATAAACGAGCTTGAGCCGACTCACGAGAAAAAAAGATAAATGCTTTACATTTAAATAAAACTCAGGTGATTTTTATTAGTTTTTAGAATATTTAAATTTAATAAATAAAATAAAATAAAATTATTTAAAAATATTAATATTTATTCGAGCCGGCTCGCAAGCTCACGAGCCAAGCCGGCTCAAGTTCGAGCTCGAGCTCGTTTACTAAATGAGCTCAAGCTCGATTCATGAGCTCGATAAGCTCACCCATAAACGAGTCGACCTCGAGCTGGCTCAGCTCACTTACACCCCTATTCCAAGATGTCCTGCACGATCAGTAAAAAAAAGGAGTTGAAACTTACAGCAAAAAATAAGAACCATCTGGTTAGAGAAATAGAGTTCAATAAGAATGGACCCATTCCTTATCAATTATAACTCATTATGGAGGATGAAAGTATAATATGGTAAGTGATGAAAGTTTTCATTGCTTGAAGTAAAATGAAAATTCACCTAATGACCTTATTTAAGATGAAAAAAGAGTCTTTTTAGTATTAAAGATGTTGATGATATTTTCATTTCAACAATTCAATAAATAATAATAACGGGTAGCCTGCCATCACTTAATAAAATGCTTCATGTGCTCTAATAATTTAAGACTAAGGCTTCGTTTGAGACGGCTTTTCTATTGCTTTTTAGTACAAAAATAAAAAAATTTGTATTAAAACTCCGTTTTAGAAAACAATAAAAAAGCCGTCCCAAACGAAGTCTAAGAGTTTGTGTGGGATAGCCTTATGTCTACTTTATTTTTAAGACAATTTATTTAGTTTGACTACTATTTTTCCTTATTTTCTCACTAATTTTTAGACATTTTTATGATGGAAATTAACTTTTTACAACTAGAATAATAACTAGTTTTGTTTTATAAAAAACTAAAATTATCCCAAACGGTTTTTTTTTTATAAACAAACAACAATCTATTAATATAAAAAAAAATAACAAGTTTACAACAAAAGAAAGCAGGGAAATAGAAAAAGAGAAAAAATACAATAAAACGCGGGCTCAGTAAGTGGTTAGAACTTCACCAGCACACAAACTTCACGAGGACCGTCCAAAAGGTGGAGAAAGCGACCAACACGAAACAACCCGAAAGAGCCACAGCAATGGTTGCCACCAGCGAGGATCAATGATGCGAGCCCCAACCCATCATTGTCCAAAAATCCCAAAAATCGGCATATCGCACATCAAAATAGGAAAGAAAACACGAAACATGAGCAAGGGACAAGCAATAAATCAAGACACTATCGCCTACGCCAGCCCCTGCCCCTGCCACGAGCTCTACCCCGAGAGCCAACATTGATAGGGGCCACATTAACAAAGTGAAATCATATCCCGGTCTGAACCCCACAAAAGAATACCGACGAACGCCAACACCACCATAAAAAAATTCGGAATCATGATCACCATCAGAGAAGTAGGCACAGATTTAAGCTGCGACGGAGCCGAGGGATTCACTGGGCGGAAATTAGGAAATAACTTAGGACATTCAGATTATATTATGACCCACAACTTGCAATGTAGGCAAAATTGGGCAAACCTTCAAGAACTACCTTTTGCACATATACCGTTTTTTCTTCGCCCCCAACCAAACAGATCAGGGTAGTTATGGAGATATCAAGTTCACAGAATGCTCGCGCGACTGAGGGACCGCGATCCCACAAGCGTCGCATTATCGGTTTGGATCGGCCGACCAAAAACAGATCCCAGACCAAAGAGTATACGAGAAGAGAAGATATGAGGTCGCAAACCCGGAAACGAAATCCACACAGGGACAACAGGCGACTCTTCCGAAAGATCCAGTGTAGGCGACCACTTGATAATTTTCATAAAACATCCATACGAATATATAACGATGAGCAAAGATCCTTCCATAATCCAGATCGTTGATAACTTAATTAACACATTTGATTGATCCAGCAAAGTAACGGAAAAATCACCGGTTAACTTAAGGTTGAAAAAAAATCGACGGATTGCATCCAAAGCTGGACGTTTAAGGGGAAACTTCCCTACCAACGCAAACTCGAAAGGCTTAGCAAGGTGCAAAAATTCATCCTCATAAAACCGTAAAGCAGTAATACCGCGAATCGTAGAAACACGAAGATCCGAAAAAGCATTCGCATCGACAGACCCCGACAAAGTGTCTTTGAAAGATTTGGAGCTCTTACCCGCAAGGAAGCTCGGATCCAACCGCTTGTTTTCCATGAAAGCAAAGGCGGAGGCGAGAAAAGCGAAGAAACGGTTAGGGCAAAAGCCCTAGCGAAAAGGGGGAAACCCTAGCAGACGAAACGAAGGACTGTCCATTTACGAGAATTTACAATTATCCCAAACAGTTCATAAACGTAGCATAGTCAGAATCAACATCTTTAATTTCTTCCGTATGTTTCAAATATTTGTTAAGTATAATTTTTGTAGTGTTTTATTATCCGAAATATCATTAAAATATTGTTTTAGCTGTTTTTGGGCAGGAAATGCTCAGAAAAAAGGGAGAAAAATTCACAAGTGTTGAGCTAGAACTAAATG